>JAIWVJ010000079.1:25000-35171 GCA_024322285.1 Musa beccarii
TTAACAATTTCTTCATGACCATTATAGTAGACTAATTAATCATAGTATATGCGAGACTATTGTATCCATTGCCATTGAAGATGGAAATTATCTCGTAAGAATCATGCGAGCATATATTTACATGTCTTTCACGGTTTGAGCATTTACACCTGCTAGGAAGGTGCATCTCTCGATGCTTTATTCTCTTACAGCACCCCTCACCGAATCAGAAGAAAGATCACAGAAAATACTTGCCGTTACATCCATGAAGATGAAATGAAATGCTTTACAAAATCGAGTGGTAATGGCTGTTGTTCGAGGTGGTTCTTATGATAGTGCATCTGTGGGAATTAAAGCTTCGCTTTGGTTACCCCGATCGATTAGTAGCTTTATTTCCAACTTAAATCTGTTGGATCAGATTGGTAGCTTTGAGCTAAACCATATATTTGCTCATAGCCAAAGATTGAATGGTGATGCAATTGTTGCTTTTGGGTGGGCCCTTTGTAAGGTTTCTATGATAGAATTACAATCTCAACATATCATCTTGTTTTCTTCAAACAAGTGTGCAAGCTACCCACTTTGAATTGATATATATTTTATCTATGCAGGATCATAATATGAATCGCATTCGATTGGTTTGGTCTTGCATCTGGAATGTCCTTGCTGAATTTTTGGGATTGTCAGAAAATTTTCGATTGCTTAATCTTTGTAATGGATTCATTCGGCAATTGGCTATGAAGTTTTTGAGAGAGAGGAGCTTGCTCATATAATTTTCAGAATGAATTTTGAGACATTTTGTGGTTGTTATGCAGAAGAGTGTATCTTCAAAATTCTGAACTAATTGTTCAATGTGTCATGATGAGATGGTTTTGGATGGAAAAGTGTTTCACAAGTATGTTTGGTTTTTCTATACTTCTTATGTTCTATGTGCTTATACTGTCTTGCTTTCGAGGATTACCATAAATGTGAATGGACCTTTGTGGTGAAATATTGAATTAGAATTTTGTAACTTTCTCATCTATATCTAAGATTAAACTTGCTTGCATGTTAATAGGATTTTACAATTGATAGGAGCGATGAATAAAGTATTTTCTGTTGGCTTTTGGGACAATGGAGAAAATAGTTAGGGATTATTTTCCTTATATAAGCGAGACGAAACCACAACGTTCTCTTGTATGTTAAGTGCTGATTGCTTTTACAAACTGCAGATTCAATAGTGATGTAAGCCTTAATGCTATTGCGTTTCTTCGTTCCGTCTTTGTTGAACTTGCAGAAGGTGTATTGGTTTTGCTACGACAAGAACTCTGATGGTCATTTAGGAAAAGGAGATGCTTGAGATAAAAATAATTGGTGAAAAAGATGATCATGCTTTCTTTTGGCTACCTTTACTTGATGGTATAGTTTGCAGGATTTATTATTTTATGCTTGCTAGTTCTATGTTCTTTGGAATTTTGGAATTTATTCTAATAAGTTATGCAATATGCATTTTCAGGTTTATCTAAGTTGACATCGATCCTAGACCAATTATCGAAAAGGTGCTTTAGAAGTATTCTTTTACATTCTCAAGGACCATGGTCACCTATATTCATGGAAATGAATCGACACATTAGCGACAAAATGCTTGGTTGACTTATTTGTCAAGTTTTTCGATGTAATGCGTTCAGGCTTCCAAATGTTGTAGCTATTATCACAAGTTTTTAAGCAGCCCCTATAAGCATATGCTAACACGAGGATGGTTTGCTTTACTCCATTTACTTGCTAGTCTAGGAAGCAAGCTATCGAAGGAATGGAAGGATATTTTGGTTCCCTTGAAAAAGAAATTTGCTTCAATGCTAATTTTTCAAACATCATCAAGATCATGCAAAATGTTGAGGTTCCGATAGAAACCAGCCTTATTCGATGGTGAACAATATTCGGATCATGAATTTATTGATGATGAAGAGGAGGCTAATATGGAAACAACATCATATGCAATCGTTAGAACGAAGAACGACATAAGTGTTCAGCTCCAAATTGTCCAGGTAACTTTTCTTTCATAATAGCAATATTCTTTTCAGTTGTCCCTCATCTCTAGTGTTTTGACTTTTGTGTTCAAGAACTTGGGTCGGCGTACATGTTCTTCTTGATGGCTTATTTGATCGGGTTGTTTTCTATTGTTTGCCCAGTTATACCTTGTTCCCCTTTCTCTTTTTTTTGGATCTTGCCAGTATTGTAGAGAAAGAAGAAGGTGACTTCGGATGGGGGTTTTGGGAATGCGGTGATTCTATGGCAGAAGGGATGCTAATGTGCCTAGAAGAATTTTTAAAGAAATGCCATCTTAGGTTTGTGAATCAGGTCTGTGCTTCTTGATGGTTGTTGATTTACCTTTTCGTTTATCTTAATGATAGGACCGGCCACAATGTAAATTGATTGGAAATATCAAAGGTTAAACAAACGCCTAGACATAATGGAGATTCTATATTTTAATCTTCTGTTATTAGTTGCATGCATAGAGTCATGTTGTTTCATTATTTTTTTCATGCAATTTGTGCCTATAAATTTGTAATCTAGCAATTAGGCATGCATTTCTTTTGAAATTTTTTTTCTTATAGCTAATTTGCATTGGACCATTATGTAGCTTTCATCTTTATTAATTTGAATGAACCTATTATTGTGGCCACCAAAACTATACACACTAATCTTTTTCAGCTTTCAACTTGATGTTAGTGTTGTTAGTTCCATTAAAATTTGAATAAAACAACATAAAAATGTAATGTTTAGATGGTTGTGGTGCTAAAGAAAATTACCATTAGCTATGCTTTCACATTACGAGGTATCGGAAGAATTTCATGTAGAATAATAAGATGCTTTAGGGTTCTCAAATTACAACCTTGTTCCTGGTTCTGCTCATGCAAGCAAAGGGTTATCATGCCTACATCCAAATCTATTGATGGCGTTTTTGTGCATCAGAATACTCTCTCGAGGAATCATGTAGAATTGATAGAATGTTTGCTAGCATTTCTCCAATCTCCAAACGCTAAATTTTTGAAGGGCATTGGTATTCACTTCTTCTTCAAGTAAGTCGTACATGCTTTGTTTTATTCATTTTAATTTTTGTTGTATTGTCACTAAGTGCAAGGATAATGTTTAGGGCTTCCTACACCTCCATCACTTCTTTTGTAAATTTTCTAATATTTTATATTTTTTGCTTTGAATGTTTGCGGAAGGACTAATTCTTAGGTAGAATGCTTAAAAGAAAAAAACAATACTTATCTTTCTTTAGTCATTGTATCATGGCTTAGTGATGACAAAAAGGCCATGCAAGACTTCAGTGTTCATTTGAACATACAACCACTCCTTGAGCTATGTGTCAATAATCACTCTCTAATTTAATTATTTGGATATAAGGATTTAAATCTAGTTACTTGATCGGTATGGTACCAGTATCTACTAGGTGAAATGCCACCCATACAGCCCGGTATCACCCAAAAAAACATATGAACATTATTGAGTTATATGGTCTGACACCCGTCCTTGATCATACCAATAAATACTGGTTGGTTTGGTGCATACAGATGAATACTTGAAATCAATCATAGTAACAACCAGTACTTGAAATCATGGATGAATATATGTTTGATCATATTACAAAATTATGCATCTACTTCAAGTGTAGCTAGCTTAGCTTTCATGTTTGAACTTTAGTGGTTAATTTATATTGCTGTCTTACATTTATAGGCTTTGCAACAAGAAGATAATAGGTTTTGTGATACTTGATCCTTGCATGTATGATTCTGCAAGTTGCAAAACTTGATCCATAAAATGTACTTTGCAAGTTATTAAAGTCTTTTAATTGTTTAAATTTGCATGTTCATCAGTAAAAGTGGTGACTATGCTATCATGAGAAAGGAAACAAAAAATAATTAATTGAATTTAAATTTGTCCCAGAACAAGTCTTCTTGAGCATCATTTTGCATCCTTCTAGCAGAATATCCTGAAGTAAAATGTGAACTTAAATATGGTACTTCTTTGATTTGTAGGACAAAGATGAATAAGATACTATTTGGATAAATTCATAAATGTATTAAAGCAATCGGTTCTTGCCTAACCTTATCATACAAGAAAATTTTCATCCTTTCGTCTTCCCATATCTTTGTCTTTGCCATCAACAATTCAACCAAATCTGCATTTTCTCTTTTCAGTCTATCATACATCATATTTCTTATTTAGCTATGGTCAACTCTTACCTGGAATCTTGTTCACAATAATTCTAGCACGTTCTGCACGTTTCAAGTTCTTGTGAGCCCCTCTGCTCACTGAGTAACTGTTTTCATCCTGTAAAAATCCATATATCAAAATTAGGATTCCTCATCAGCAATATTTAATAGAATTGTAAGGTTTGACATACATATCAGTTGATGAATTTGGAGAATGACTTTGATGTATTCTTCCAACCACTGTTCTTCTTCACATGAAGCCATCCATTTTTTGACCTTCTCCATAATGTCCTTCCGGCTGCGTGCTTCTTCTTTCGGCTGGGATATATGCTATTCCATAATTACTAGGAGGTCATCATGGTCCATCTCACCTTTGGTTCAAGGTTTTGTTGAGTGTCAATTAGTTCGGCTATCATTAAGAATCATTTAATGATGCATCTAACTGAAGCAAGAGGCACACCTGACATGATGAGGTTCATGATTTTGTCCATCTCTGATCCTAAAGGTACTTCCAAATGAGATTTCTTGCATATTTCTCGAAGCTCACTTAGCTTTTTGAGAAAAAGCCTTTCATTTTGCTTGCTTTTAGCTGATCCAGTCTCTCCACTTCGGACTCAACCTGGTTTGTAGTCAGAGCGGCAGTGTCAGTTAAGGAACCATTATAGACTACTAATTTGTCTTTTTAATATAGAAAAGGAAATGCTGTATCTGAAGTTTGATTTCTTAGCTTAATTCTTTCTTTACCTGATGGATTATATCAATGGAAAGGCTTCCTGGTCTTAATATGTGATTTGTTGGAGCTGATGACGTATATATATTCATGTAATAGAACTTCTGCTGGTCATCAATCGATGTATCCATGAGATTCCATAAGTTTGTCAATGCTTTCCCAAGCTTGTAAAGCTGCAGAATCATTGTATCTGTAATTTTACTGGAGTTGATGCATAGTGTACAAAAGGTGCAATAATAATGCTATGCATAAAATATATCTGCATCCTCTGTTTAGTTCTTAGGGTAATGTTTGTTTGAAACTAACTATTGAGCACTTAGAGGCTCATTTTATATTTTCCTGTTGCATCTCTCGTTTTTCCAATCTTGTGCTGTCTTTTCTAATCCAATAATCATCTTTCCTAATGTTGTGAGCATTGTCATAAAATCACCAATTCTTAATCTTGAAACATCATTAACTCTATTGCAGCAGTTCTGTAGCCTGATTACATTTGTCAAACATGTATAATAGAAATCATTTTGCTTTTAATGTCTGGTATAACTGTATAGGGATTAATTTACTAAATTATATGTGAGAGAGGTTGATTTCAAAATTTGTGACAATTAAACTAATCGAGAATATGGCTCTATTTTCACAGGTGACCAATGTCGAACTAAGGTTCAACCATGGGTTAACTCATAATATCTTAATTTAAAATAATAAAATTTTAATTTTGCTCACACAAAATAAATAAAAATTGTAAACTTATTATATTTGGAAGTTCAAAATTTGTGGATGTTATTGTACTTTCTTTTGTTGCAAAGGATGCTAATGTCAGATATGGAAAATATTTGTCTAAATCTTCCTATTATTATGCTTATAATTCTACTAATATTACATTGGTGCAGAGCATACATCCAACATCTACAATCAAGTTCTCTTGAATTGCTGTTTACCTATCTCTGAATATCTTGCTTGTGTAAGTTTATGGAGCACGAGGTGTATCTTTGTGAACTTGAAAGTGATAATCTGGTTTACATTATCACTAGTTTGGTAAGTCTGTCTGGTTACTTATGGTGAATAAGCTAGGTGTTAATTTTTGTTAAACTAAGAGATGACATACTGGTGGATGGCTCAAGGGGATGCCTCTCAAGCATGATGCTATGACCCTGGAACCCCTTAATCGTGTTTACTTTCTAGCATGATTCTATGATATATGATGAGCTTTATGGTATCTTGTTTTGTATTTCTTGACTAGGTTTGATGTATATGGCTAACGTATGAATCTTTCTACGATGTGATTAATTAGATTTATTCAAATTCTTTTCTTTGGTGAGACATGCTTGATGAAGTGCATAACGTGGTAATGTAGGGTGCTTTGTGATGCATTTAGAAACAGCAATTCTGTACACATTCATTTTCTGTTATTCATGGTTCTGAGATTTAGTTGTAGCAATGGTGGACCTATGTTGGAAAATAAACTCATACCTTTTCTGTTCGCTTACGCTTCTCATCTTTCAGTTGTTGTTCCACTTTGCTTTTTAATCCCTCTAAGATGGTGTCAATTATGTTCCTGGATTGCTGTGCAGTTGAACCACCTAGTACGCTTGTGTGAATGTCACTGATGATCATGGAAGCATCCATTGCCATTATTTCAGTAAGGTTTTGCACCACCTTTATGTAATCTTCTACTTTCCAGAGTCTATCATTCTTTCAGAGTGAAAAATAAGTGGAAATTAATTGGATGATATATAGAAGAAAATCTACGTTACCAAGGTTAACGCTACCTTCTCTTTGTGAAGTCTTTGGAGTTCATTTTGGTGGTCGTCAAGCTTCTTAAGTGAGAGATCTCCTTCGTTTACCAGAACATTGCAATCCGGTTGATGACCTGCTATTTCAGAAGCAATTCTTTGGATTTGTGTCTGAACCTCCCGGAACTGGTTCATCTGCTCTTCTTTCCTTAGCTGCATTTCATGAAGTGCAGGAGTGATTGCATCAAGCTGCTGCTTCAGTGTCCCTGTCAATTTTTCAGGCTGCTCCAAGAGAATTTAAGCTGGCTCCACATATGATGCTATTCTTTTCTTATTAAATATACTATCAAGAGAAGCCATCTATATCTCACCCGGCCTGGGAATGATCGTTCCCCGAGGGACAGGAGAAGGTTAGTGAACTCAGCTTCTGAATCAGCCAGTGCTTGATGCAGACGAACTTTCAAGATATTTGCACTATCAACTTTTCTTCTATACATGTTGATGCATTCCTGTTCCAGTTCAAGCAGAATCCTCTCTTTCAAGCTGATCTTGCCCCACTTCATCCCAAACCAGCTGTTAGCAGTTGATAAAATGTTCAAAGAAAGTTCAGCAAGTATCAATTTCGAGAACCATTGATACGGAAAAACCCCAACCCAAACCTTTAGCTCTTGCAGTAGATAGCCGCAGGATGATTCAGGGATTGCTGAACTTGGGGAACTGGGAAACATTCCGAAAGATCCCATCTCATAAATTCTGGAACAGTTTTGTCAATGTAAGTTCTTCAAGTGGTTGTAAAACAGAGAAGATTCCCCTGATCAAGCATTATTCAGGGAAGAAATTAGAGGTGTGGTATAAAAGGAGAAAGGTGGCAAAGCTGTGATGGATGGTGAAAGTGGCCTTCCATGTTGGTTTTGCTTTGAAGACACGCAGCACAACAGTGATGGTTCCTTTGATGAGCTTCAAAGAAAAATATTTTTTTAAAAAAAACTGTAACTTCAAATACAAGTGCACAAGCTCGCTGGTTCCCTTGTTTTTAAAGGGCCCATTTCCTCCCTGCTTTCAATTGTTGACACATAAGTTTCTCCTCTTTCTTTCTTCTCTGCCATAAAGCTGAGTTTTCTCATTCATGTGATTAGTGCTTCGCACCTTCTGTAGATCGTGTTACTGGAAGCTTCAATCTGAAGCTTAATGTGTTGGTAAAGCTTTACAAATATTTGTCTTCTTTTCTAAGGGAACATATGGGTTGGCACAGAAGTGGATCAGCTCCATTTGCTCAAGTATCTGGAATCAGCTGATTTGCTTGTGAAGAATGCCATGCACTAGTTTGCTTCAAGAAATGCCAATTACTCCATCATTGATGAGACTCGAATGACAGTACCCACTTTATGCTTGTGTTTGCGTATGCTCAGCGCAACCAAAGTTGAGATTCATCGTAAAATTGGTATATTTAAACAAAAAAAAGGAGATGTTAATGGAAAAAATAAGAAAAAAATTAAAAATTTATTTAAGGTATTCGGTTTAGGGTTTCAGGTGGGGCACCTTGAAAGACAAGATGTGCCCCCGTACATGTTCCCCCACATATTTCTTTGTGCATCTCGACTAAGATCGTATTGACCTCTCGAGACGATAGGCATTGCAGAAAGGATTGATTATACCCCCTCGGTATAGTCAATCGACCATTCAAGACACGGTATCGGGCTTGAGTGCGTTGTAGCCTTCATGCTACGGTGGGATCGGTGGGTAATGTCACATCCTTCTGATAGCGTAGGATTTCATCCTTCCAGTTACATTTTGCTTCCAGGCTACTTATATCTCTCATTCTGATGGTTCTGGTAAGAATAGTTTCTAACGTTGGGTGGTCCTTTCCATCCGGGCAAGTGAAAGCCCACTTGGCTATGGTGTCTATGCCAAATCATGAATTTATTAATGATGATGAAGAGGAGGCTAATATGGAAATAGCATCATATGCAATCGTCAGAACGAAGAACGACATAAGTGTTCAGCTCCAAATTGTTCAGGTAACTTTTCTCTCATAATAGGCAATATTCTTCTCAGCTGTCCCTCGTCTCTAGTGTTTTGACTTTTGTGTTCAAGAACTTGGGTCAGCGTTTCATGTTCTTCTTGATGGCTTATTAGATCGGGTTGTTTTCTATTGTTTGCCCAGTTATACCTTGTTCCCTTTCTATTTTTGCTGGATGCGGCGGTGCAGTGTAGAGAAGAGAAGAAGGCTGACTCGAATGGGGGTTTTGGGAATAGTGGTGATTCTACGGCAGAAGGGATGCTAATGTGCTTAGAAGAACTTTTCAAGAAATGTCATCTTAGGTTTGTGAATCAGGTCTGTGCTTCTTGATGGTTGTTGATTTACCTTTTAGTTTATCTTGATGATAGGACCGGCCACAATCTGTAAATTGATTGGAAATATCAAGAGGTTAAACATGACGCCTAGACATAACTGGAGATTCTATATTTTAATCTTCTGTTATTAGTTGCATGCATAGAGTCATGTTGTTTCATTATTTTTTTTTCATGCAATTTGTGCCTATAAATTTGTAATCTAGCAATTAGGCATGCATTTCTTTTGAAATTTTTTTTCTCATAGCTAATTTGCATTGGACCATTATGTAGCTTTCATCTTTATTAATTTGAATGAACCTATTCGGTGTGGCCACCAAAACTATACACACTAATCTTTTTCAGCTTTGCAACTTGATGTTAGTGTTGTTAGTTCCATTAAAATTTGAACTGAAACAACATAAAAATGTAATGTTTCAGATGGTTGTGGTGCTAAAGAAAATTACCACTGTAGCTACGCTTTCACATTCTGAGGTATCGGAAGAATTTCATATAGAAATAATAAGATGCTTTAGGGTTCTCAATTTACAACCTTGCTGCTCATCGGTTCTGTTCATGCAAGCAAAGGGTTATCATGCCTACATCCAAATCTATTGATGGCGTTTTTGTGCATCAGAATACTCTCTCGAGGAATCATGTAGAATTGATAGAATGTTTGCTAGCATTTCTCCAATCTCCAAACGCTTCAGCTGCAGAAGGGCATTGGCTGTCACTTCTTCTCCAAGTAAGTCGTACATGCTTTGTTTTATTCATTTTAATTTTTTGTTGTATTGTCACTAAGTGCAGGATAATGTTTAGGGCTTCCTACACCTACAGACTTCTTTTGTAAATTTTCTAATATTTATATATATTTTTTGCTGAATGTTGTCGGAAGGATTATTATAGTTCTTCTGTAGAATACTTAAAAGAAAAAAACAATACTTATCTTTCTTTAGTCATTGTATCGTGGCTTAGCTGATGACAAAAAGGCCATGCAAGACTTCAGTGTTCATTTGAACATACAACCACTCTTCTTGAGCTATGTGTCAATAATCAGAACTCTCTAATTGCATTGTAGAAGTTTTGATGATGAATGATGGATATATACATAGATAATTTTCTTCTCCTCTTTGCTTAAGAGAATATATATTATCATTATCACTTTTCAATTAGTGATCAGAGCTAACATTGTATAAGGGACTTTG
>JAIWVJ010000080.1:0-35020 GCA_024322285.1 Musa beccarii
ACCTTTAAATTGGCTTACATTTTAAAGGCCAAACTTGGCTTACATTTTTTTGCTTTCATGTTCAATTTCAATACCCTTGAATTGTCACAATCTAAATTGTTTGTTTAAGTTTCTTAGTTAATCTAAAAACTCAAAGAACAAAACAAGAGGTAAAAAGGCAAGAGTGGTGAGATCAATATCGAGAAAAGCCAAACATTGTGTAAAACACTGAGTGGAGTGAATCAAATCTTGAGTGAAACACGTGAGAGAGTGTTGGTGAGGCTATTCTAACTTTGTTTTTTAGGTTGCAAACATGTCTATAGAAAAAGATGCGAGTTCTTCATCAAATGATCTTTTGCTTCAAGCAATGCAACAACAATTTGAGCATATGTTCAAAGTGATAGATGTAAGAGATCATCTAGAAAGGCATGATGATGCAATTAATAGATTGGAAGGTGAACCATGGCGTAGGAGATATGCATTCATCCATGATGAATATAATGGTGGAGGATTTCATGACCAAGTCACTCTAATTGGTCAAGATGTTAATCCTCACGAGACAAACTTGATATGAACCGATCAAGCTAATCAAGACTCAGATCAACATTCCATGATTGCAAGAAGATTCTAAAATGGCCAACGTGATCATAAAGAGAGAAGGACAAATTTGAAGACCTCAACTGTTTTGTTTTTAAGTTCTTGCATGAACTTTAGAACTTATCGAGCTTTTACGCTTGTGGCGTTCAACCCAAATCTTTGCTTTTCCTTTGACTTATCAGACTTGTTAGTTTGTGGCATCTTAAGGGAATTCAAAGTGCTATTCTAGTTATTTTATCAATTTTCTATTGATAGGTAATTAGAATAGTTTCCCTTACTTCATTCTTGAACGATCCGCCTTGTTTCAATTCGTTGGAGGGTGTAAATTTGTATTCCATATGTATCATAGCTCTTTAGCTATCGGGGTGTATAGTTGCTAAATTGATGATTTCCACCATTTGGTATCAGAGCACGGCTCAAGTTTGAGGTTTGCTTATCTATTATCTTTTCACTTTTCCCTGTTCTCTTATTCTTCTTTTATCACGATATTCATAATTGCTATTCTTCCTTTCCTTCTTATTGTTGTGTTTCTTGTGCAATTACTGTTTGTTTGTGTTTTCCCCTCACTTTATCGTCAAAAAAAAAGAGAAACAGAAAGTTAAAAAAAAATAAGAGAGAGAAAATCAAAAGTAAAAAAAAAGAGAGGAAATCAAGATCAAAGAAAAAGAAAAGGGAGAAGAAGATCAAAGGTCAAAAAAAAAAAAAGAAAGATAGAAAGAGATCGAAATTATAAAAAAAAATTTGTGAATTCAGGGACTTCTTGAAAATTACAAAATTCTATCTTTGAATTCTTGTTTATTTTGAATTTTTTTTCATTCAGAAAATTTTTTTATTCATTTGATACTTGAATTCTAATCTTTGCTTATTATTGAAGTGTATTACACACACCTTTAAACTTGGCTTACATTTTTTGCTTTTATGTCCAATTTCAATACCCTCGAATTGCCACAATCTTAATTGTTTGTTTAAGTTTTTTTAGTTAATCTAAGAACTCAAAGAACAAAACAAGAGGTAAAAGGCAAGAGTAGTGAGATCAATATCGAGAAAAAAAGCCAAACATTGTGTGAAAATACGAGTGGAGTGAATCAAATCTTCAGTGAAACACGTGAGAGAGTGTTGGTGAGGCTATTCTAACTTTGTTTTTCAGGTTGCAAACATGTCTAAAGAAAAAGAAGCGAGTTCTTCATCTAATGATCTTTTGCTTCAAGCAATGCAACAACAATTTGAACGTATGTTCAAAGTGATAGGAGATGTAAGAGATCATCTAGAAAGGCACGATGATGCAATTAATAGATTGGAAGGTGAACCACGGCGTAGGAGACAACCCAACATTGTCCATGATGAATATAATGATAGAGATGACCTCGACGATGACCAAGTCACTCTAATTGGTTCAAATGTTAATCCTACGAGACAAACTAGGAGAGGACGTTTTGATGGTGTGGACAGAAACATAGGCAGCATCAAAATGAAAATTCCTTCTTTTCAAGGAAAGAATAATCCAGATACTTATTTGGAGTGGGAACGAAAAGTGGAGCTAATCTTTGAATGTCACAACTACTCCGAAGAGAAAAAGGTAAAATTAGCTGCTGTTGAATTTTGTGATTATGCTATAATTTGGTGGGATCAATTATGTAAAGACAGGCGTAGAAATGGTGAAAGGCCCGTAGAGACTTGGATAGAGATGAAACAAATCATGAGGAGGAGATTCGTCCCAAGTCATTACTATCAGGATTTGCATCAACGACTGCAAACTTTGACACAAGGTTCCATGAGCGTTGATGAATATCACAAGGAGATGGAGATAGCCATGATAAGGGCTAATATAGAGGAAGACCGTGAGGCTACAATGGCTCGATTCCTGAGTGGATTAAACAAGAACATTGCTGATCTTATGGAATTGCAGCATTATGTGGAGATTGAGGATATGGTGAATATGGCCATGAAGATTGAGAGACAACTCAAAAGAAAAGGCACAAGGTATGATTCAAAACCTTATTCAGGTTCTTCTTCATCTTGGAAACCGAATTAGAGTAAAAAGGATGATAAACCCATTATTAAGCCTAAAATTGATGGAATTAAAGGCAAAAATGAATTTGGCAGCAAGGGTAAAGGTGAGAATCAACCTAATCAAAGTAGAGGTATTAAGTGTTTTAAGTGCCTTGGGCATGGACATATAGCACGTGAATGTCCTAATAAGAGAGTTATGATTATAAGAGATGGGAATATAGAATTTGAAAGTGAAAGAGAGGATGATGATGACATTTCAGAGGATACTAGTGACGTAGAGTATGCTAAAGGTGAAATTTTGGTTATTCAATGCACACTTAGTTTGCAAAGTAAAAATGATGAACATGGTGAACAACGTGAAAATCTGTTTCATACTCATTGTTTGATTGCTAACAAGTTGTGCAATGTGATTGTTGATAGCGGAAGTTGTACCAATGTGGCAAGTACCTTGCTTGTGGAGAAACTGAAATTGCCTACTATCAAACATCCGAAACCTTACAAGTTGCAATGGTTGAATGATAGTGGTGTAGTAAAGGTAAATCAGCAAGTGTTAGTTCATTTTTCAATTGGTAGATATAAGGATGAAGTTTGGTGTGATGTGGTACCTATGTATGCTGGTCACATGTTGTTGGGGAGACCATGGCAATATGATCGTAGGGTAACACATGATGGGTTCAAGAACCGTTATTCCTTGATCATGGATGGAATGAAATATCGGCTTGGACCGTTGCCTCGAAGACAATTCTTGAAGACCAGATGCGCATAAAACAACAATATGAGGAGCTTGAGTCTTCATTAACCAAAACTTTTGGGAGGGAGCAAGAAAGAGAGAAAAAAGAAAAAGATGAGATGAGTGATAAAAATAAGAGTATTGGAAAACACAAGGGGAGAGAAAACAAGGAAGGCTTGAGTGAAAGAAAAATGAGTGTTTATGCCAAAATGAGTGATGTAAAAAAGGCCTTAACCATGAGGCAGCCTTTACTTGTACTTATGTGCAAGGACATTTTGATTTCTTCTAACAAAATTGACAAAAGTTTGCCTAGTGTTATTGTTGATCTTTTGCAGGAAAATGAGGATATCTTTCCCGAAGAAGTTCCCAATGGTTTGCCACCAATTAGAGGAATTGAGCATCAAATTGATTTCATTCCAGTGCAAGCATACCAAATAGGCCAGCATATAGATGCAACCCGAAGAGACCAAGGAAATCCAAAAGCAAGTCGTGAGCTTATGGAAAAATGGAGAAAGAGTCCATTTATTCCTGTTCTTTTGGTGCCTAAAAGGATGGATCTTGAGAATGTGTGTTGATTGCAGAGCTATCAACAAAAGGTGATGGAGGCTATGATTCGAGGACTAATCCTTTCCAGAAAGGGGAATGATATGAACCAAGTTGATCATAATTCTATTAAAGACCCTTTAACTATTCATGGAGGACCAATGACAAGAGCTAAAGCTAAGAGGATGAAAGAAGCTTTAACTTGTTTATTGGAAAACATTTGAAGGATCAAGCTAGTCAAGAAGTCAAGATTCTATGGTTAAAATGAGCCAAAATGATCAACATGATCAAGAAGAGAGAAGGACAAATTTGAAGACCTCATCTTGAAGAATAAAAGTCTATTCAGCTATGTTTACCAAAATTCATGAATTAGAAATATATGAATGTTATTTAATGCATTTATTTCTTTGTACTTAGCCTCATACTATATAAATGAGGTTGACTCTCAAATGTAAGGCAGACAATTGGGAAGTATAACATTTCTTCAACACCGGTGAGTGTTTTGTTTTTAAGTTCTTGCATGAACTTTAGAACTTATCAGGCTTTTCTGCTTGTGGCGTTCAACCCAAATCTTTGCTTTTCCTTTGACTTATCAGACTTGTTAGTTTGTGGCGTCTTAAGGGAATTCAAAGTGCTATTCTAGTTATTTTATCAATTTTCTATTAATAGGTAATTAGAATAGTTTCCCTTACTTTATTCTTGAACGATCCGCCTTGTTTCAATTCGTTGGAGGGTGTCAATTTGTATTCCATATGTATCATAGCTCTTTAGCTATCGGGGTGTATGGTTGCTAAATTGATGATTTCCACCAGCTAGATTCACTAAAACTAATGAAATTAGTAAGTAGGAGTACTTTGGGTTCAGCACCAGCAGAAGAGAAAATTTAGCAGGTAATTTTCACCAAGGAACCATGCTTTTGTCGTTGCAATGAATACCTAGAACATTCTTGCAACCTAAACAGCAATACAAACATCTCACCCATACACATGATACTTGATGCTACCTACAGAGGTAAACCATATTGCCTGCTAAGATATGGGTTCAAAAGCAGGAAAACTAGTCTCACACGTACAAACATAGGAGTTGAGTTGTGACACACTCTTGTACTGCTTGATATAGGTGAACTGCGAGTACCAAGATCCTTCAGCACTCACGCTTCAGAGACAAAGATGAAATCCAAGATGAGCTGCTACACTTTTGTTATACTAGCAGATGATCCAGAAAGTGTCGTGAGAATAATAGTCATGGCACCAATTTGAAATCCTCGAAATACTCAAGCCTGTCTGTCGAGCGTGACTCTTTTACAAGGGTCCAAGCGGAGCATTTTCTGATAACCAATGTTTTAATTAGACAATTTGCGACAAGGGACTTTAATTAGCCATTTGGCCGGGATAAGCAATGAAAGAAATGTAATCCATTTTTGCTGAAACAAAGCATTTATTTATTTATTTCCATGCATGCAAATTGTAGCTATTATCATGGATGTTTTATCATTCAAGGGCTAAACAATTATGTTCTCAAAATGGTCCAACAACTAGAAAAATCAAAAAAGTAGATTTCAGAAATAGAGATAACTGGGGGGTTGAACTAGGAAAATCTAATCAGACATTGAGAATGCTATCATACTGTTGCGATCCAAGTGAAGTGCACATTATTGCATATAGTGACCAGCGTGTTTGTAAATATTTTTTTTCATAAAAAGTATAATATAAATAACAAAACCATTGAGCTTGTCTTGGATTTCACATTATAAAAGCAATGTTTTCTTTCACACATGCATGCATCAAAATTATTGGCACTTACAGAGAGAGGATCAATTCTTGTAGCTTCGAGATTTGTAACTACTGTTGCCGAATCCTGCACAGCAGAAATCCAATTACAGGCCTTGGAGAGAGAACCAAAGGAATTAGAGAGGTGAAGGTGGGAAGAACAGCCAATTGTGTCACAAAGGCAGAACAAAATCTGAACCCTCATCAAATATGTGGGGTTGTTTACATTTTGAATGAATATCCAAAAGATAGATAGTGCCCATATGCCTTGCCCAGGTAAAAAGGAGAAGAGGGGAAAGAATCCTTTATCACATGACACAGGTGTCACAACAATACAGAGAACAACACCACAATTGATGAGTCCAGCAACCTAATAATGGACTTGTGAAAACCATTGTGACACTCGAACAACTCTCATTCTTCTCATTTGGATAAAAAATGGGTTCATGAAGTTTTACGTGCATTTAAGTCAATCGTATAATTGAACTTTTTCATACAACCTTCCCACAACCAATGTGTGAAAGCAAATGAATTTATTCTTCGCTCATACCTTAGGAAGCCACTTGGGGAAAGCAGATTTGAAGTCAGGTAAGGAAGTAACTCTAGGCTAAGTTTCTTCATTTGGGGTACCCACCCAAGACTCTAAAGATAGATAAAATAGTTTCATGGAAATTAGGCTCGAGTTACAACTACCAAACATAAGGAAAGCATTTTCAGCACTCATGAAACAAACAAACCTGAATATCTTAAACAATTCATCAATCTCAGAGTCTCCAGGGAACAATGGTCGTCGCTGATTCACCATTTTAGCAAAAAATATAGCCGATGGACCACACATCAATAGGAGTACGGTAATGTCGAGATCCGAGGAGGATTTCTGGTGCTCTATACTATACCAGAGTATGATTACCTGAGGTATTAGATAAAATCACAACAAAGACAGATGAGAGTTTGAAAGTTCTTTAGTTATCGGAGATCGAGTATCAGCAAGTTAAGCAAAGCCCAAAACTACTAGTGCCAGCACAAGGTTCTGAGACCCATAAGAGTGGTCTAGCGGTGGCTTGCACTAAACCATACACATCATTTACTGTCATAATCTTAGGTCTGACTTGAGCTAGGGGTAAAATTTGGTTCAGATTTCTCTCCTAAGATGGGTTGGAGCATATGCTCGAAGGCTTGAAAAGCTTTAACCCCCCTACAATTATTAATGCTTTTCGGCTACACTTCACCATGCATAATCACACTCAAGAGAAAGGTAGGAAACAAAGCACCTGGTGCCTCAATCCAGCAGATGGCACCACTATGACAACATGGCATTTAGTTATGCTACGCCGATGGCATGTAGTATGGACATTTTGATTTCTTCTAACACCAATCGAGAATAAAGGGGTGCTTGGCAGCACCATAAGGCTTGCCTTAGCCTACAAATTATTTGATTTAGTACAAATATCTAAAAGAATGCTCGTGGGAAGAAGCTGAACTCTTTATGACAATAATGGCCACATGTAAAAGAACTTCCAAATAGTTTTGAAGTAACAACAATATTTAGTACGCTATACAATAAATTTTGATCTAAATGAGCTTGATTTCTTTAAAAGAAATTTGTAATCAACACATCAATAGCTTATACACGTAAGTTTTGACTATATATCGAAATGTGATGTTAAATTTGATAAAACTCAGAGTAGCACCTCATGTGTAAATGTCTGAACATGAATGCTAAAAGCTCTAGCAAGCCCAAAGTCTGCAAGCTTTAGCACATTAGTTTGTCGATCAATCAATAGATTTTGAGGCTTTAGATCTCGATGAATAACCCTATGAGAATGATAGTAGGCAATGCCACGAAGCATCTGATATAAGTATGTCTAAATTGCAAAAGAAAACAAGAGATAAGTTTCCAAGGTACAACTATCATAAATCAGAAACGCACTTCTAATATCCCCAGTAAAACACCATGATCAAAAGCATCATAACTTTTTCTGCATCATAACTCAAATTCATAAACAATTTTTTAGTGGAATTACCACAATCTTTAAAAATATGATACCCTAAAAGATAAAAACACTTATTTCCTATTTTAGCATAAGTTGCTTTTCCTTTTCTTCACAAGAAAATGCACCAAATTGCAAAATCCCATCTTTTTTTTTGAGTTGATATGAAATTATTTATAAACTAAATATTACTGAAAATAGATGATGTTGCATCTCGACTAATTGATCGAACAAAGATCACATCATCTCCGAGGTCAATTGAAGCTATTAGTTTATCATGAAGAATTCTAATATTCTAATAGTTCTATTTTTCATAAATGGCAAAGAGCAAAATTCAAAAATTAAGCAACTTCATTGACAACATAAATCAGGAGAATACATACAAAGAAACCTTCCGGCATACATGCAATGCAAATATACGAGTCACGTACGTCAATGGCCACCACTGTCAGTTTGCATATGCATAAAATTTGTCAATGCAATGCAAGTGTCAATGTAAAATTGGACAACAAGTGGGTAATAAAAGATACCTATTTTAGTCCTCGAGTAGGTTGAAGTTTCTGTTAGGAAATCCTTCAGGGGAGCAACATCACATGCACCACGGAAGTACAGAAAACAAAACCCTAGATTTTCCAGAGAATAGTTTTTTCGTATCAAAGAAGATGTGAGGTTACGTGCGTCAAAAACAAATCCGCAAAATTATACGTGTAAAAGAAGATACCTAGGGAAATCGTATATCCCTGAATTCCTGTAGATCTATGGGAGAGGATGAAGGAGGTCAAGCGTCCTCCTCTCTAGCAGTATCCACACAGCAGGGATTGTGACGATGCACCTCTCTCTCTAGGGAGAGGAGAACAAGAGGTGGACACCAAAAGAAACCCTCAGCGTATAGAGCTTTGGTTCCCTCCTAGTTATAGAGGCCCCCTAAAAACCCTAATGGATCTTTTGCCTTATTGGGTATTGGATCTCCATCCAATTACCCAAGCCTCTTGGATTAGTGGGTCTCTACCCAATAATCTCTTATTAGCAATTATTGGATCTCATCTCAGGATCCAATAATTCAGGGGCTTAATGGATATCCAATAAGATAAGGGGTTCAGTGGATATCTCATATCCGAACCTCTACTCATCGCAACACCTACCATATGTGTGTAACCCTCTAGGCCCAATCAATCATTCTTCAATGAGTTTACTTTCTCTTCAGATCATGTTGACCATTTAGGCTCTTCTTGCAATCATAGAATCTTGATTGAGTATTGACTATAATAATTCACTTCAACTCATTGATTGAAGGCTATATAATTGCATATGATAAATTGGGATGCAGGCCCCCCCCAAACGATACAGGGGAATCCAATCCTTTGGACCTATCTATCCTTAGTTACCATATATCTATAGTCCCTT
The DNA here is from genome assembly GCA_024322285.1 of Musa beccarii. NCBI lineage: Eukaryota > Viridiplantae > Streptophyta > Magnoliopsida > Zingiberales > Musaceae > Musa > Musa beccarii. The sequence continues at coordinate 9,024 of JAIWVJ010000080.1, forward strand.
ATCCATCCAATATCCCAGAGACCCTATAACGGGCATGGTGCTGTCAGACCCACACAATCTCTTCTCGAGTCTTGCTCTTGTCGGATTCTATCGGAGAACTCTTTCTCTCTCAATCCGAATAACGTTGGCCAAGGATTTGTTCGAGCAAAAACATATGGGATATTCCTCTCATGATACCGAGAGCGGATGATCCTCTATCGACACTCAATAACCCTCGTAAGGTTGGCTACCACTCCCAATGACCGGCTGTACTAGATCTGAAACTTTTCAAACCTATAAGTCCGATATCAAAGAGTAGAGTACTCTTACACGACATCCTTGGTGTCTCAAGTCTAAGGACCAGATACACTACTGGGACTACGAAATCGTTGTCTGACGTGAGGTATCAATAACCATCCAGCATTCCATAGGCGGATCAATCAGTGAACTCATTCTCCAATGAGCACCTGCACTGTACCCTTAGTGTCTCCACATGAGTAGCTATGAGACCAGCTACCTTCATCATATGAATGGGTATACAACACATCAGTCTATCTGGTTATCTCGATGTCCTTCTCGAGTAACCTATGACTAGGATAATTCAGGGTTTGTGTTTAAAAGTGAATCGGTCTCATTATCGTGATCTTATCATGATCCAATTCCCATTGCACAGATCTAAGGACATCACAATATATGCAACACATAAGATAAAATGATATAATGCCAATAATTATAAGTAAAGAGATTGACGCAGCGTGTTACAGGTGCAATCACTCATGTGATTGGCTTGTAGGGCACCTATAACTAGCAATTTCGAGCAAATGCAAAAAGCTGCAGTCCACCATAACTTACTGGTTCGGTGACCCTACTTTTTATTCACAATGTTTAGAGAAAAAAAAGTTCCTCAATATAAAGATCAAGGAAATATTCATCCATCTTAGATAAAGGTAAACAACAAACAAAAATAGAAAAACTTGAAGGAATAAAAAACTTGATTGCAATATGGATGTAATTTCAATGACATCAGATATGACCAATGATAATGATCCCCTCGTATAGCTTGACATTTTAAGTTTTAAGCATCAAGTGACTGCTAGAAATGTATGTTATGTGTGTGTTGTTATGAGTTATGTGTTGTGTATGTTATGTATTGTGTGTGTTGGTATGTGTGTGTGTGTTGAGTTGTGTGTGTATGTATATGTGTGTTGTGTGTATATGTTTGTGTTGTATATATTATGTGTGTGTGTTATATATGTTATGTGTGTGTTTTGTGTATATGTGTATGTTGTGTATGTTCCGTGTGTGTTTTGTATATATATGTGTGTGTTTGTTATGAGTTATGTTTGTTGTATATGTTATGTGTGTGTTGTGAATGTTATATGTGTGTAGTGTGTGTTATTATGAGTTGTGTGTGTACGTGTGTTGAATACTTTATGTGTGTATATATTGTGTGTAGCGTATTTTGTATGTATTGTGCAAATTATGTGCGTGTTATTATGAGTTGTGTGTGTATGTGTGTGTGTGTTGTACATGTTATGTATGTGTGTTGTGTATGTTATATGTGTGTAGTGTGTGTTGTTATGAGTTATGTGTGTGGTGTATGTTATGTGTGTATATGTGTATGTGTTTTGTATACTGTGTGTATTTGTGTTGTTTGTGTGTAGTGTATGTTGTGTTTGTGTAGTGTGTGTATGTTTATTGTGTGTCTTAAGTATAGTGTGTGTTATATATGTTATGTATGTGCGTATTGTGTGTTTTGTGTGTGTTGTATGTGTGTAGTGTATATATGTGTGTGTGTCGTGTATATTATGTGTGTTTTTGTTATGTGTGTATACTGTGTGTTGTTTGTGTTTTGTATATTATGTGTGTATGTGTATTGTGTGTAGTATATATTATGTGTGTGTATTGTCGGTTTCTCTCTCTAGGCGAGAGTTTCTCTCTCTAGGTGAGAGTTTCTCTCTCTAGGTGATTCTCTTCTCTCTCTAGGGTGAGAAGAGGCGGTGTGGATCTGCTTCTTCTCCCTTGGGTGGTGGTTCTTCCCTTCCTCCACGTGGTGTAGGGCTGTTACACAGTTGTGAGATCGAACGCGTTGGGGGAAAGTGAAGCCACGGAGAAAGGCTAGGGCGAGAAGGGGCGGCGGCTGCTGGGCGGCGGTTCTCCCTGCGCACGGAGATCTGTTTCTCCCTTGGGCGAGTCGCTGCTCTGCGGACAAGGATCTACATCTACACACGGAGGGGAGGTGGCGGCGGCTCCATCCTTTGCCTTTCTCTGTTGCTGCGAAGAACAGAGGAGGCGACGATTGCTGCTCCCTCACTGCTCTGGGCGGAGGGCGAGAAGGGGCGGCAGCTACCCGCTCACGGAGATCTTCTTCTCCCTTGGGCGAGTCGCTGCTCTGCGGACAGCGTTCTGGGAGGCGGCGGCGGCAGCGTTCTGCATACGGAGAGCAGGAAAGGGGCTTTGGCTGCTAGGCGGCGATTGAGGGTCTTCTCCCTCGGGCGCGCTCCAGCCTTTCTCTGCTGCTGCGAAGAACAGAGGAGGCGACCCTCACTGCTCTGTACCAGGCGGAGAAGAGGGGGGGAAGAGGTGCGGCTGCAGAGGCGCTCTCCACCCTTTGCTTCGCCCGCAGGGTCTGCGCACGAATGGAGAGGCGAAGGGTGCTTCTCTGTTCGAAGAGTTCTGCAGAAGCGCTCTTTCCCAAAGATCGCCGTGCTGTGCGATTCTTTGGGTGAGGAGCGGCTGCTGGGCGTTCTGAGCCCTTGGCGGGCAGCATCCAACATTGACGGTGCTGCTGCTATGTATGATAGTTGTGGCAGCGCAAATCGAGAATGGCTGGTGACGGTGGGCGAGGTTGATTCGAAGATGAGGCCTCCTTCTCAAGTTGCTTCTGGTTCTTTGAGGATGCAGCATAGAGGTAGGTCGCGTTCTAGATCGCGGCCTCCTACTCTCATTTCTAGAGACCCTCGACCTTGGACAAGCCTCTTCAAGGCTCCGGTTGGAAGTGCGGACCTTAGCTTGGATTTCTATGCTCCAGAAACCCAGGCTGATCAGAAGATTGCTGTGTATGAGACTGTTGATTCTGAAGAACTGATTAAGACGTGGTCCATGGCACTTGTTGGTTATGTGGTCGGTTTAAAGACATCATATTTTCCATTATCCTCGTTCATCAAGACTCGATGGGGCACATCGGCATTTGATCTGCATATGCTAGAGAATGGTTTTTTTGTATGCAAACTCTATTCTCTGAGGAGGATTTGCAGTGAATCCTTGAAGGGTTTTGGACTATTCGTGGTCATCCGATGATTCTACTGGCGTTGGTCTCCTGATGTCCGTTTGGAGTTAGATAGTCTCTGGTCTATTCCTTTATGGGTATCCTTTCATGGTCTTCCCTTGCATCTTTGGAGTCGACGTTTTATTGCTAAGTTATGTAGCACCTTGGGACAACCATTGTATATTGACAAAGCAACAGCAGCACAGACGAGATTGGCTTTTGCACGAGCATGTGTAATGGTTTCTTCTGATGATGATCTTCCAAATGAAGTTTTTTATCGTGATCTTGATGGGACCACCCGTAAGGTGCATGTTTCATATTCTTGGAAACCCACAGCGTTGTAAGATTTGCAACTCTTTTGGTCATGCACATGGAGCTTGTCAAACAAACTCGAAACCAATTACTCAGGTTTATCGCCAACGCCATCATCTCAAAGACGGGTTGATAGCACTATTATGACTACTAACGAGAAAGGCGGGGCTCCTTCGATGGCGAGGTGAGTACCGGTGAAGACGAACGAGCATTCGACTCGACCTCGCTTGGGCAGCATCACAATCAGAAAGATAAATCAGGAACTTTACCTCTTCCTAATATATCAGAGTCTTTCACAACAACAGCTTCCCAGGTTACTCACACACAGGAGAAAGAGAAACCTTCATCTCTTCCTATATTGTCAACAGGGATCCCACGTTCCACTCATCGTGTTCTCCAGGATATTGTGTCTCAATCACATGCCCCTGCACACCTTACCAACCAGGACATTCTGGATCCAACTAACCAAGACGCTCAAGGTGCTTTCAAATTTAAACATTTACAAGCTGTGGATGAAGTGGAAAAAAATAAGAATAAAGGCTTGAAAGGTAAGGATATGGTGCGGGAGGACAATGTGAAATCTAAGGATAAGAAAAAGGAGGTACTTCCTAAGATCCCTTCTACTTAGGAAGAATTATTTTCCTTTCCTTATATTTTATTTCTGATGAAGATAATATGTTGGAATGTTCGTGGACTTAATAAACCTGAAAAATGTCGGGAGCTCAATAGAATAATCAAGTTTGCTACTTGTGATATTGTTATACTTGTGGAAACAAAAATTAAACCATCTCGGGTTCGTGTTCAAAGGAATTTAATATGGCCGGAGGCAGAACTTCTTACCAATGACTCTAGTGACACTTATGGTAGAATATGGGTTTTATGGCATCCCAATTCTGTTAGTGCATGGTTTATTTCTGCTCTTTGCACAATTCATCCATCTTAAGGTAGAGGACAAAAGAATGGTCTGTCATTTTCATATTACTGGTATATATGCTTCGAACAGTATGCATGAAAGAAATGCTCTATGGACTGATCTAACTATCATTGCAAATGGTTGTCTTACAGTACCTTGGATTGTTCTTGGTGACTTTAATACTGTTAGGTACACAAATGAAAAAGTGGGGGGCAAACCACTTTCAGAAAGCCAGCTTCAGAATTTTAATGATTACATAGATACTGCTGCATTGATCGATATGAAATCTGTAGGGGATTGGTTTTCATGGAGTAATCAAGGTGCTGCCCACAGGAAAATAATGGCTCGACTTGACAGGTGTCTGATTAATCATGCATGGCTAACAGTTTATCCTGATTCACTTCTGGAGTATGATGTTCAGTTATTCTCCGATCACTCTTCAATGTATATACACGCGGACAAAGCAACGCCCAAAGGCAAGAAACCATTTAGATTCTTTAACATGTGGAGTACTCATCCTCAGTTCCTTGAGATTATCAGATCAGCTTGGAATGTTACTGTGCATGGTTCTCCTCCGTACATTTTATGTCAGAAGCTAAAAGCCTGTAAAGCAGCACTTAAACAGTGGAATACAAACATCTATGGCGATATTAACACCCGAGTTAAATTAAGCAAAAAGGAGCTAATGGCAGTGCAACAAGAGCTGCATCTCCAACCCTTTGATGAGAATCTTATTTGTAAAGAGGCAGAAGCCAGGCATCAGTTCATGCAAGCCTTAAAGCAGGAGGAAAGTTTTGCAAAACAGAAATCTCGACAGCACTGGCTTACTCTAGGGGATTCCAACACTAAGTTTTTCTATGCTGCCATTGCTACTAGAAGGGCCATTAACTGCATCAAGAAATGTAAAGATAATGACGATAATCTTATTACGAATTTGGATGAGGTTAAAGCACACACTGAACAATTTTTTTATTCTCTACTCAATAAAGAGGAGCAACCTAATAATATTCAGGTGGAGCCTACTAGAAAGCTTGATTCGGATGCCATCGCGATTCTCAATGCACCAATTACAGATGAAGAAATTGTAAGAGTAGTCTTTAAGTCACCGAAGCACAAAAGCCCTGGTCCAGATGGATTTCCAAGCTGAATTTTATCAAATTGCATGGCCTATCATTGGTGATGATGTGATTAAAGCTTGTCAAGCATTTTTCTCTTCAGGACATATTCTTAAAGAGATAAATTGCACTTTTATTTCTTTAGTTAGAAGAATACAGGGGCTGATTCACTAGAGCATTACAGGCCCATTTCATTATGTAACTTTACTTACAAGATCATATCCAAGTTACTTGCAGATCGAATGCGACATATTATGCACAAGATCATTAGTCCGACTCAGGCTGCTTTTATTAAAGGACGAAGTATACATCACAATGTTCTTCTTGCTAATGACTTGGTCAAGGATTTGCATTCCAAATCAAGAGGGACAAAAATCTGTTTTAAGGCTGACTTAAGAAAAGCATTTGATTCAGTTAATCGACACTTCATCTACAGGATGCTTCGCAGTATGAACTTCCCTCAACAATGGGTTAATTGGATTCAATGCTGTTTGGAAACTCCAAAATTTTCGATTCTCTTTAATGGTTCCCCTATTGGTTTTTTTGGAAGCACGAATGGTATTCGACAAGGAGATCCACTTTCTCCGTATCTTTTCACAATTGTAATGGAAGGACTCAGTTGTATGTTGGAGGAGGCAGTCATTGCTGGCAGTATTAAGGTACCCCATGCAGGTTCTCTTCATATATCTCATATAACATTTGGAGATGATCTTATTATATTTCTTCAGCAATGACTCTACTTTAAGAAATTTGGCTACTATTATGAAAGATTTTGGTTTGGTTTCTGGCCTTCAGCTCAATCATGCAAAAAGTAAAGTCTATATGGGTCCTTGCATTGCAGATAAAGACTTTATTTTGCAAACGTTGGGGGTTAGCGAAGGAAGTATGCCGGTTCCTTATTTGGGTCTCCCACTCATATCCACTGGCATCCGCAAAACCCACTGTCAGCCTATCCTGCAAAAAATAAAGAGTAGAATTTCCTCTTGGAAAACTAGACTTCTTTCTAAAGCAGGGCGACTTGAACTCATCCGATCGGTGTTGTTCTCTTACTCTATTTATTGGTCTAATGCATTTCTTTTGCCTGTTGGACTTCTTCAGGATATTGAAAGACTATTTAAGAACTTCTTCTGGAATGGTACGGATGGTAAGGCAATGCATATGGTAAATTGGGATAACATCTGCAGACCGAAAGATGAGGGGGGACTGAATTTGCGAAATCTGAGAGATTGGAATAAAGCTTGTTTGGTACAGAAATTATGGGATCTTATGCAAAACAAATCCTTATGGTCACAATGGGTTTCTGCTAGGTACCTATCAAAGGAATCAATCTGGGAAGTTTCAGAAAAAACATATCATTCTGCTGCTTGGAAAGGAATTTTGAAGGCAAGAAATTGGCTGTCCAAACATATTTCTTATACAATCTCTTCTGGAACGAGAATTAATATGTGGTATGATCCTTGGGTGAAGGGGAAGAGTATATTTCAATTGTATGGCGATAGAGTACGAAGAGATCTTGGGGCCTCTAAAGATTGGACGGTTTCTGAATTCATTGTTAACGGCACCTGGTGTCTTCCTAGTCCTATTTCTCCTGATATGATATCACTTTGGCCGACTATTACAACTCTTCCAATCAAGAACAACTCCTCAGATATGCTTAATTGGCTTCATGACAATGGAAAATTTAGTGCTACATCTGCATGGAATCAAATCAGACAAAGAAGCAACAAGTGGATCCCAAGCAGTTGGACATGGGATAGACCGGGCTCACAGAAACATTCCTTATGCACATGGCAGGCCCTTCTTGCCAAACTACCCACACTGGATAATATGAAGCGAAAAGGTATATATATTGTTAACCGATGCTCTCTTTGTATGCAACAACAGAAGAAGATATTGATCATCTTTATTTTGCTTGCGACTACACTAATTGGATATGGATGGAGATTCTGAAGAGATTTGAACTCCATAGACTACCAAGGCCAAACTTGCATCAGGAACTAGAACAGCTGCAGAAAGCTTCTCAAGAAAAGGGCTTCTTACACAACTAGCAAAAATTACTTTCAGATGTGCTATTTGGTGGATTTGGAGGGAGAGGTGTAGCAGAATCTTTGAGAGCCACAACACACACAATACTCACCTATTGCTCGAGATACTCAGCGACTCAAGATCATGTATGGAGCAGGATTTGGAATTGAAGCATTTAACAAGTAGCGAAAAAGATATCTTTATCAGATTCAATTTTGTTATTCGTTAATGCTTTCTAGATTGAGATTGTTGTATTATGTGTTTCTATGTTTCCACAATGTGATGTATTCACAGGTCGTTTAGGAATTGCATTTTGCTATTTATTGAATATCGTAAGGTGTCATAGTCTACAACATGTGTAGTCATGGCTACTTTTTTGCTTATGTTCTCTTGGAGATGAGTCTGGTGGAATGAGTCCATTCCACCTTTCTGAGGTGGGGTGCATTCTCCTAGACTGCTCTAAGAGATCTCAGGCTATAGTCTACGGCTTGTGTAGACAAAGCTACTTTGTGCAAACTTCATACTAATACAATTACATTTACTTACCAAAAAAAAAAAAGATCTCTTCGTACTCTATCGCCATACAATTGAAATATACTCTTCCCCTTCACCCAAGGATCATATCACATATTAATTCTCATTCTTGTAAACCAGATTGTATAAGAAATATGTTTGAAGTCACCAATAGCTTGCCTTCAAAATTCCTTATGAAGCAAAGCAGAATGATATGTTTTTACCTTGAAACTTCCCAAATATAGGTGATGCGGGAGCATCCGACTGGGCTCCATCGAACAAATCGAGTTTGCTTTTCGATGCTTATTCAAGCCAATAAAGAATTTGGGCAGTCATGTGCTCAAAAGGGATCATTTCATAGAGTCAAAGTTGATAAAACCTAACAGAATTTGTTATGCTTCTTGTTTCAAGGTTTTGTTGGGATATTTTAGTTAATTTGTTATGCTTCTTATTTGAGGTTTTGTTGGGATATTTTGGTTAATTCCTAGATTTCGACTTCTCCTATTTGTTTAAGGACGATTCTCCATTGTAAGGCAATAAAAACTTTGGATGAATGAAATGGTGAGACTTCACTCTACGTGAGTGAATATCTTCGGAGAGTGGATAACTCCTTGCGGTCTCTTTATCCTTGGAGCGTGGATTACTCCTTGGTGGTGAGCCAAAAGCCCTTTATCCTTGGCAGGTGATATCTTTAGGCCTTGGTGGTGAGCTTCTCCTATCCCAAGTCCTTTATCCTTGTTGGTGGAATCTTTAGGCCTCGGTGGTGAACTTAAGTGAGATCCCGATCCTTATCCTTGGTTGGTGGCGAGCCTTTATACCTTGGAAGAAGATCGTTCTATTCTACTTTTATTCTTTCTTACGTCTTTTCTTCATTTCCTTCCTCCTACACTCCATTCCAATTATGAAATGGATCGAGCATTAACTGTTATCTTTTTGATTTTTTTTGAATGGAAAGATAATGAAAGTCTTGTTTGAGGTGATATCGAAAAACCATTCAGTTACACCAAGGATAACCCTCATCTGGTGACTCAGTTATCTCCAAGCATAACATTCAGGAAAATCCAAAGGAAGTTACCCGATCCGAATTACTCACCCATGTGAACGCATCAAATTGGTATCAGAGCTCAAGGTTTGAACTTATCTTGAGTGATTCCTTTGTGTTGTTATCTTCTACTTACCATGAGTGACGAACAAGTTCCACGAGGCTTGACTTTGGAGCAAGCGCACGACCTACGGCGAGATCGTGCTATAGAGAATCTCCAAAGGCAAATGGAGCGAGTCCTCAATCTTCTAGAGGATCCGGCAAGACAAGGCCAACCTTGGAGAGGCGTCCGAATGATCGACGCGTCGGCGTGACAATTTGGAATCTCGTCAAAGTTATAGTGGCGATTCCAATTCCATTGGGGGCAACTCTAGTGATTCTGATTCTCATATCCAAAGGCGAAGAGGGAGGCATAAGGAAAATAATCGAGACATCAAAGTGGCGCTCTCTGAATTTGAAGGTAATCTCAATCCGATGACTTTGTGGATTGGCTACACACAATCGAACGATGATTTTTGACTTCAAGACCTACTCGGATAAGAAGAGGTGCAAGGTTGCTGCCATAAAATTGACAAAGTATGCTTCTCTATGGTGGGAGAATCTAAAGCATCAACGAGCAAGAGAAGGAAAAGACCAAATCAAGTCTTGGGAAAAACTCAAGAAGTTGATGAAGAAGAGGTTCTTACCCGATAACTATATAGACAAGATCTTTTCCTAAAACTGAACTCCCTAAGACAATAAGGGATGAGTGTTGAAGAATACATCCGTGAGTTTGAACAACTCAAAATGAGATGTGACGTTCAGAAGTTCCAGAGCAAACCGTCGCTTTCGTTTCCTTGGCGGCCTGAATAGAGAAATTGCTGATGTGGTTGAACTTCAACCGTATTGGTCCTTTGAAGATATTTGTAAGCTAGCCATAAAAAGTTGAGAAGCAATTCAAGAAAAGGCAAGAGGTTTTCCTCCGTAACCTCACCCAAGGTGACATCCTATTTTAAGGATGCTTCCTCAAGCAAGATCGAGACACGTCAACCAAATACAAAGGAGAGGAGAAGAGTGCAAAGCCTTCCAAAGAATTCGGAAGAAACTTGAAGGCGATACAAGGAAATGCTTTGAAGTGCCACGGTTATGGGCATTTTCAAGCAAATTGTCGAATCGGCGAAGTTATGACTCTTCAAGAAATTGAGGAAATCAATTCAGCACTTCTAGAGGTGAAAGCAATCCAGACCAAAATGGTTCGAATGAAAAAAAAGAAGTTTTGGAGAAAGCAGATGATGGTGAAATGTTGATCATAATGAAGAGCACTCGACATAACTGAAGTTTCTCTTGATAATGAGCAAAGGGAGAACATCTTTCACACCCGCTTACTATTAACGGGAAGGTATGTTCAGTGATTATCGATGGTGGGAGTTGTACCAACGTTGCTTCGACCAATCTTGTTGACAAATTGAAGCTTCCAACAAACAAGGAGAAACATCCTCAATCGTACAAGCTCCAATGGCTCAATCAAGGAAATGATCTGAAGGTAACCAAACGAGCCCTTATATCATTTTCTATTGGGAAAAATTATCAAGATGAAGTTCTATGCGATGTTATTCCTATGGATGCTTGTCACTTATTGTTAGGAAGACCTTGGCAATATGATATGAATGTCTGTTGATGATGGTCGAAGAACACATACTCTTTTCGGAAAGAACAAAAATGCATCACCCTTTTACCCTTGAATCCTTCATTGATACATCGAAATCAACCGCGATGGAAGGGAAACACTAGTAAGGAAAGTTTGTTCTTAAATGAAACACAAGGGTTGAGAGAGCCATTAGCAAACAAAAGAATGTATTTGCTTTGCTTATGGTAGCTCCAAAAAGATTAAGATGGGGCAACCCATTCATCCAAAAATGCATTTCTTGTAAAAGATTTTGCAGATGTGTTTCGGAGGATTTGCCACCTGGATTACCTCCCACAAGAGGTATTGAGCATCAAATTGATTTGATCCCTGCCCTTAGTTTCCTCTCCCTCTACCGAACAAAAAGCTTATCGATGCAATCCGGAGGAAACAAAGGAGTTGCAAAGACAAGTCGATGAACTTATCGGACAGATCATATGTTCGAGAAAGCATGAGTCCATGTTCTGCTTGGGCTCTACTGTATCCAAGAAAGATGGTTCATTCAGAATGTGCATTGATAGATCGAGCCATCAACAACATCACTTTGGTTAAATATAGGTACCCTATACCTAGACTTGATGATATGCTTGATGAATGTATGGTTCCACTATGTCTTCTCAAAGATAGATTTGAAGGACGGAGTGGTTATCATCAAATCAAAATGCGAGAAGGTGATGAGTGGAAGACGGCTTTCAAAACCAAGGGAGGCCTTTATGAGTGGTTGGTAATGCCATTGGTTATCAAATGCTCCAAGTACCTTCATGAGACTTATGAACGAGATTCTTCGTTCATTTATTGGTCGATTTGTCGTTGTTTATTTCGACGATATTCTTGTTTATAGCAGGAACGAGGAGGAGCATATCTCTCATTTAGAACAGGTCTTTAATGTCTTGAGAGAACAGAAACTCTATGCCAAAATGGAGAAATGCGAGTTCTTCTCTCCAACCATTGTGTTTCTTGGTTATGTAATTTCCAAAGATGGAATTTAAAGTAGATCAATCCAAGGTGGAAGCTATGAAGACTTGGTCGGTTTCAAGTCCATTTCTGATGTAAGAAGTTTTCATGGACTTGTTTCTTTCTATCGACGGTTTGTTAAAAATTTCATGATTCAAAACAGTGTCATGACTCTTTATAATCTGAATGCATGAAGAAGGGAGTTTTTGAATGGACAAAGGCTGCTCAAAATGCTTTTGAGATAATTAAGCAAAAACTTTGTGAGTTCCCTATTCTTGCCCCCTCCCGATTTTGATAAAGTATTTGAAGTTGAGTGTGATGCAAGTGGAGTTGGCATTGGTTTGTTCTTTCTAGCACAAAACCTTTGGCATATTTGAAACAAGAAGCCAGCCTGACTAAGAAGAATTATTCAACTTATGATAAAGAGTTTTATGCCATTATTCGAGCGCTTGATCAAGGCCGGTCATTATTTAAGACCAAAGCAATTTGTCCTTTTTTTCGATCATGAAGCTCTCAAATTCATTGGAGCTCGCTTGTATTAGTAAGCTTAATTGGAGACAGAGCAAAATGGGTAGTTTTTCTTCAATCATTTTCTTTTGTCTCTAAGTATAAACCTGGACACATTAATGTTGTAGCGGATGCTTATATCAAAGAGATCATAAACTATGAACTTAGTGGTTTTGGACTATAGATTCTTGGATTTCAATGATGAAAGAACTTTATTATGAAGATGTTGAGTTCTCCTCAACCATCGACAAAATAGGAGTTCAAGGTACCCTGTTCCTTACAAGATGGGTTTCACTTTCAAAGGAAATCTATTATTGTGACAAGAGTTCTTTCTTAGAATGCTAATTGAGGTGTGGCTGAAACATTGGATGGAATGGTGGTCATTTTGGAGCTAACAAAACTCTTGATGATTTTTAAGAACATTTCTATTGGCCAAAGATGAATGTCGACTTTGATTCTTATATTGTTTATTGGGCAAAGTCAAGCTTCTCTTTTTCTCTCTAGAAAGTAGATGATTTCTCTCTTTAACGAGAGTTTCTCTCTCTAGGCGATTCTTTCTCTCTAGGGAGAAAAGAGTGATCTTGTTCTTGTTCAGGAGCTTGTGGATCTGCTTTTTCCCTTGTTGGTGGTGGTTTTCTTTCCTCCTCCTTATCAGTGCGATGTAGGAAAGTGAAGCAACACTAAGGGAGATACGCTTTGGCAAGAAAAGTAGCTAGGACGGATCACGCGCGAGCTGGTCTCCCTGAAATCTGCCATAAGGAGAGCAAGAAGGCTTAGATTTTGTACTTCATTGAGTATATGCTGCGAGGAGCTTTGGTGACTCTTGGCGGCGGTGGGCTCACCGTGACCAGGAACTCTTTTGGGCAACGGCAATACTTTATGAATGGGCTACGTATACTTTCCTCTCTTCGCTTCAGCGTTACTACGTAAGCAGGACACAGAGTTAAGTTACCAACAGGCAAGTCGTGCGGCTTTGAACAGATGGTGTTATGATTGACCTGGCTGCGGTCGGGTGATGCGGTTTCCCGATCGCCTTATCTTGCACCTGGTATGGATCTCCTCGCCCCTTTGCTTCCTCTCTTCAAACAAGAAGCTATCTATACAGAGGCTGAGCTGCAAAACAATGCACTTTCAGTGAATCATCTCATTGTTTAAGGTGAGCAGCTACCGGCAGAAACAAATGGTGATGGGCAGCGGCTGCGGACACACACAGCTCGCGACACGCGAGCAAGAATGGTGTCCTCGTTTCGCATTGAATCACGAGCTGAACATGGTGTCCTTCTCCGCTGGCTATCCTCTCCTTTAAGAATTTGCTTCTTCTTTGGGCTGGGCGCCCCTCCTTGCTCTCTATTGCGGCTGGCATCAAGGTGGAGGGCGAGCACTTGCAGGAAAACCACTTTGTCTAGGGTCAATAGCAGAATTCTATAGGCTCCATGGCGGGCGGCTCTACTTCGCCATCTTCTGCAAAAGAAAAGCTTAAACAAAGGCGCACGAGGCCTCTATTATCTATACATCAAGCCAAGAGGCTGCGGTGAGTGCTGCTGATCTGGCTGCTGGCTAAGACAGGCCTCTTCTTTTCTTCCTTATGGGATGGATTTGCACTGCCCTCTGCCTCCTACCCTTTGAAACATTTCCTCTTGAGTCTGGGGCAGCGCAACTTTCAGAAACGAATGGTCCCTAACAACGATGGGCAAAGAGGCTTAATCTGTCGATTGTTGTCGATCGAAGAGGCTTCTTGCTGCAATCTTCCCGACGAGATGGTCCTTTTTGAGTATCGCAGCATAGAGGAAGGTCGCGCTCTAGATCACGCCTCCTACTCTCATTTCTAGAAGATCCTCGACCTTGGACAAGCCTCTTCAAGGCTACCGGTTGGAATTTCGGATCTTAGCTTGATTTCTTTGCTCCAGAAACCCAGAATGATTTGAATAAGATGATTGTGTGTATGAGGAGCGAGATTGATTCTGAAGAGCTGATTAAGACATGGTCCATGGCGCTTGTTGGTTATATGGTCGGTCTAAAGACATCCTATTTCCTGTTATCCTCATTCATCAAGACTCAATGGCAAACATCGACATTTGATCTGCATATGCTATAGAATGGTTTTTTTGTATGCAAACTCTATTCTAGAAGAGGATCTAGAGAATGGATTCTTAGAAGGGTTTTGGACTATTCATGGCCATCCGATGATATTACGACGCAAAAAAATGGTCCCTTGATGTCCGTTTGGAGTTAGGCGCATTACGATATTCTACAATCTATTCCTTTATGGGTATCTTTTCATGGTCTTCCATTACATCTTTGGAGTAGACGTTTTATTGCTAAGTTATGCAGCACCTAGGAAAGCCATTGTATATCGACAAGGCAAAATTGAAGCAACAAAATAGATTGGCTTTTTGCACGAGCATGTGTTATGATTTCTTGATGGTGATCTTCCTAATGAGGTTTTTTATCGTGATTTAGATGGTACCACCCGTAAGGTACATGTTTCATATTCCTGGAAACCACATAGCGATGTAATATTTGCTCTCTTTTGGTCATGCACATGGAGCTTGTCAAAGCAAATTCGAAGCCAATTACTCAGGTTTATCGGCAACGTAAACACCTCAATGCAAGTTTGGGTCGATCATGCTATTATTGAACAAAGCGAGTCTCCTTCAAATTAGCGATTTGAGCTGAAGCAACGATGAGTGAGCATTTAACTCACTTGGGCAGCACACCAGGCCAGGGGATAAATTAGGAGCTTTAACTCTTCCTATTATATCGGAGCCTTCTAGTAAAAGTTTCTCATGGTCCTCGCGACAGGAGAAGGAGAAGTTGGAAACTTCATCTCTTCATATATTGGAGAATGACTACTACAAGGGGATTCACGTTCTACTCATCGTACTAACCAGGATATAGTGTCCCAACCAGCTCATGTCCCTACCAATCAAGACATTTTGAACACATGCTATCCCGGATGCTCAAGGTACATTAAAATTTAAACACTTGCAATTTGTGTGGATGAAGTCGAAAAATATAGAAATAAAGGCTTGAAAGGTAAGGATATAGTGCGGGAGGAAAATGTCAAACCTAAGGAGAAGAAAAAGGATATCCTTCCTAAGTCACACATTCTTCCTCTACTTAGGAAGAATTACTCCATTTCCCATATATTTTCTTTTTTATGAAGATTATCTGTTGGAATGTTCGTGGACTTAATAAACTTGAGAAATGTGAGGAGCTCAATAGAGTAATCAGTCTCTTGTGATATTGTTATTCTTGTGGAAACAAAATTAAACCATCTCGAAGTTCGTGTTCAAAGGAATTTAATATGGCGAGGCGAGAACTTCTTACCAATGATACTTGTGATACTATGGTAGAATATGGGTATTATGGCATCCGAACTTTGTTAGTGCTTTATTTTTTTCGCTAAGCATAATAACAATTTATCCACCTTAAGGTGAGGATAAAGCAGAATGGTTGTCAATTCTATATTTTGGTGTATATGCTTCTAATAGTTTGCAGTTTGGAAAGAAATGGTCTATGGAATGATTTGATTAACGTTGCAAATGGCTGTCTTCAAAGCTGATGCCATGGATTGTTCTTGGTGACTTCAATATTTGTTCGGTATACACATGAAAAAGTGGGGGTAAACCAATTCAGAGAGCAAGCTTCAAGGATTCAATGATTACATAGATATTCTTTGCTTTGATTGATATGAAATCTGTAGGGGATTGGCTTTCATGGAGTAATCAAGGTGTCTTTGCTCACTTTGAAAATAATGGCTCGATCGATAGGTGTCGATTAATCGAGAATGGTTAATAGATTTCCTAATTAATTTCGGAGTATGGTGCTCAATTTTCTCGATCATTCTTCAATGTATATAATGCGAGAAAAGTAAACCAGAGGCAAGAAACCATTTAGATTCTTTCATATGTGGAGTACCCATCCTCGTTCCTCGAGGTTAAAGATCATAACACTTGAATGTTAATGTGTATGGTTCTCTTTACATCTTATGTCAAAAGCTTAAAGCCCAATCTTACCATATGCAACTAATCTTAAGCTAGACTAAAGGAGTGGAATACAAACACCTTTGGCAATATTACCACAGGGTCCAATTAAGCGAAGCATAGAAGAAATGATTGGACTAAATGGAGTAACTAATGGCGCATGTGCAACATGAGTTCTACATCTTGCTTTGACGAGAATCTAGTATGCAAAGAGAAAATTCTATTGGGTTTATTTTTTCCATGATAGGTGCGAGTGGGTTTTGTGAATTAAAGCAAGACCTAGAAAAGCCCATTTTTTCGCTAACCCCGAATAAATGTATAATAAAGTCTTTATCTTCGATGCAGGAGGACCCATATTGGCTTACTCTGCAGATTCCAATAAACAAAGTTTTTAGAATAGTCAAATTCCTCATTGCTAACATTGCTTAGAAGAAATATAATAAGATCACCCATCTGCAAATGTTATCGAAGGAAATGTAAAGACCAAGACGGTACCTTACACTTATTGAAAATTTGGATGAGGTTAAAGCATACAATGAGTCCTTCCAACAATTTTTATGCTTTACTTAATCAAACAGAGTGAATTTGGTTTGTTTTTAATAATATTCATGTGTATTTCCTACTAGAAAGCTTGATTCGGATGATAGAACGATTTCAATGCCCAGTTTCAATTATGATGAAGAAATTGTTAGGTTGTTTTAAGTCACCTGAATGAATTGAGAAGCACAAAAGTAAGCCAATCGGATGCTTTTTTCAAACTGAATTTTACCAAATTGCATGGCCGATTATTGGAAATGATGTGATTAAAGTCTTAAAAGAACAATTTGATTTCTTCTGAGTCATCTTCTTAAAGAGATAGGAATTGTACTTTAATATTTCTTTAGTTCCTAAGAACAGGGTGATTCCCTAGAGCAATGAAATGGGCCCATTTCATTATCAACTTTATTAGGAACAAGATTATATCCAAGTTATCTCTTAAGAAGATGCAAATGATTATAAAATGCTGAGATCATTAATCCCATTTCAATAATCGCTTTCATTAAAGGAAGAAGTATACATCACAATATTCTTTGCTTAAAGACAACGACTAGATCTGCATTCATTGATAATCAAGAGGGATCAAAAATATGTTTTAAAGCTCCACATGATTCTTATTATTAAGCTTTGATTTGATTAAGTAGAATGTTACTTTCTCTACAAGATGTCCTCAGATGAACTTTCCTCAACAATGGGTTAATGGGGTGTTCAAGTCATTGGCTTTCATAGTCTTTTTTTTGAAAAGCCGGAGTAGCAATGGCATTGTATGGCGATTGGAAATCGAAAGCATTTGAAGGAGACCCACTTTCTCAAAACTATCTTTTTACAATTGTTCATGGAATTGGACTACGCCTCTTTGTAAATAAGTTCGTAAAAGGTTGAAGAAAAGATGTTGCACCGAAGTTAGCATTAAGTTTTTGGTAATATTGCCAAAAGTGTTTGTATTCCCTCCTTTAGTTCTATTAAAGCTTTAATCCACATAACATGTAAGGCAGAACCATACACATTAACATTGAATGCTGATCGATAATCTTAGGCGAGAGCATTTCTCATATATGAAAGATCTAAATGGTTTCTTGCCTGAATATCAGGTATTACTTTTGAGCAATTATATACAATTGAATTATCTGAGAGAAAATTTGGCACCATACTCAGAAGTGAATTGGGTTAAACAACTATTTCGATGCTTAAAAGTCGAGCCAATATTTTCTATGAGCAACATGTTGATTACTCCATGAAATTGCAATTCGAAGATAAAGACTTTATTATATCAAACTTTGCAGGTTAGCTGAGGATGTTTACCCAGGAGCACGAGGTTTCTTATCTAGGTCAGATTGTAGTCACCCAAGAACAATCCATGGCACAGAAGACCAGCCATTTGCTTCGTTAATCAAATCGAGAGATTAATAGATTATTTCTTTCCTCAATCACTATTGAGAAGATATACAAAAAAATAGAATTGATAAAATTCTCACTTGGAAAAACAACTAATGTGGATCCTTTCTTCTGCTTGGATGCCATAATACCCATATTCTACCAAGATGGTCCATCATGCAGTAGAGTTCTGACCTGTTGGACTTCTTTGAAGAACTCGAGATGGTTTAACGCCTTGTTTCCGTTCAAGATAACTTTTGAACTAAATATACAATAGAGAAAACTCGATTTAGACACTTATTTCTTCATCCATCTTTACCTTTTGGAGTAGAAGTTTTGTCTTGGCTTTCCTTGTCCTTCCTATCTTAAACCCAATCATGGGCCCTGTTCTAAACAATTGCATAATCTTATTAAAATTGTCAAATTTCCATCTACAGAGTATCATCCAATGCAAAATCAGGTCAATCACTTTTTTGGTACTAAGATAGAGGGATAAGATGATGTGATTAGAAGGATGATCCTTTTTCTTTCTCCTTGAGGTTTGACATTTTCCTCTGATGCATAAAATTTATCATCTTAATTGAAATACCTTTCAAGCCTTTATTTCTATATTTTTCAGAGGACTTAAAGTGCATTTTAATGTACCTTGAGCATTCCGGGATAAATGTCTTGATTGGATCACAAATGAAGCTGCTTTCTCTTCTTTCCACTTCTCTGTATTTGATGCATTTCGGTTCAACACTTTGCTGAATGGCGCTACACCAAAATACATCATCCTGAATTCTCCTCATACGCCACTTGTCACTATGCTTATGTGGAATTAATTTATGACATATTCAGCTTATTGAAGATAGGTGATACGAATCTGGTTGGACGGTGGCATTTAATGCCATGAATCTGGTCCTTTCAATACTTCACAAGTCTCCAAGAGTCTTTTCAGGTTTCTAGGAGTCTTTTAATGTTTTGGATGCAATTTCCTATTCGGATTGTTCAATGTATTTTGCTTGTTCCAAAGGGTTGGCTGCGTCCTATATAAACCCTTGAGTGTCATTTGTAAGGGGCAGCGTGGTTGAATGAATATTGAGAGTTAATCTCTTTTGCAAGTTTCTTGCATTAAGGCATCTGTATCACTTGGTGGATTCCGAGTGTGGTGAGCCTCTTGGGAGTCTGTATCCTTGCTTGGTGGTGGTATCTGTATCCAAGTTTGGTGGTGATCCCGTTCTATCGATCTTTGGTGGTGGTTTTAACCTGTATCCAAGATCAACCTATCGATCCTCTTGCTCGAGGCACAATAAAACCGCAATCCTTATTCTTTGCGAACCAATTCGCATCATTTGGCGCAAATCTGTGGGAAACGCGGTTCCTTTTGTGCATTTCTTCTATACACCATCTTCATTTCCCCCTAAACACTTACATACCCGAAACCCCATCTTCACTATATACATGGCCGACGAGTTCCAGCGTGGTTTGACATTTGAACAAGCTCGTTCTATGCGAATGGAGCGAGAGATTGCTGATTTGAGACGTCAAATGGAGCAGCTCTTAAATCAAAGAGGAGCAACATCGTCTCATGCTAGTTCTGGTGATGATGAGGAGAATCCTTTCCGTGAGAACTCAAGTGGTGAGGAGTCTCAAGGGAGGAGGCATCACAGATTCAATCATCACAAGAATAAATCCGATGTCAAAGTGGAGATTCCGGAGTTTGAAGGTAAACTTTCACCTGATGACTTCATTGATTGGCTACACACCATGGAGAGAGTCTTTGAATTTAAAGACTATTCGGAGGAAAAGAAAGTGAAGGTTGCAGCTTTGAAGTTGCGCCATTACGCGAGCCTATGGTGGGAGAATCTTAAAGCTCGGCGTGCTAGAGAAGGGAAGAGCAAGATCCGAACGTGGGAGAAGATGAAAAGGGAGATGAGAAGGAGATTTGTGCCCGAAAATTACAGGCAAGATATGTTCTTAAAACTCCATACTCTAAAACAGAATGACTTGAATGTTGAAGAGTACACTCGTGAGTTTGAACAACTCATGATTAAGTGTGATGTTACTGAATCCCATGAGCAAACCATTGCACGTTATCTGGGTGGTTTAAAGAAACCAATTGCTGATTTGGTGGATTTACAACCCTATTGGAGTTTAAATGATGTATGCAAGCTAGCAAACAAGGTGGAGAAGCAGCAAGACTCTTCCAAGAGGTCGTCCTACAAGCCATTTGAGAAGAGGGCTTCTTCCAGCAAAGGGAGCACTTCTTTTCAAGCTGAGAAGACTACAGCAAGGAAGGATAAAACCAAAGTTGATTCCCAGCCCGTGACAACCTCCAAGGAGAGACGATGCTTCAAATGCCAAGGTTTTGGGCATATTGCTTCCGAATGTCCTAATCGGCGCACTATCACCCTCAAAGAGGTTGAAGAACCAAATTTTGAAGAGGATGAACCGATTTGGGATTCTGAAGAAGGAGAAGAGCATGTGGAACATCCTGATGATGGCGAACTCCTGGTGATTCGCAAGGCACTGAATGCCAACTTGGTGGCTATGGAGGAACAAAGGGAGAACCTTTTCCAAACACGGTGTACGATCAAGGGAAAGGTATGCCATGTTATTGTTGATAGTGGAAGTTGCACTAACGTTGCTTCAGCAATTATGATTGAGAAGCTGAGTTTGCCAACAATCACACATCCTCAACCTTACAAACTTCAATGGCTGAACAAGGGAAGTGATGTTAAGGTAACTAAACAAGCCTTAATCTCATTTTCGATTGGGAAGCATTATCAAGATGAAATTACTTGTGATGTGATTCCTATGGATGCATGTCACTTGTTGCTTGGAAGACCATGGCAATATGATCGCAGGGCTATGCATGATGGCTTCAAGAACACCTATTCCATCCTTTTGGGGCAGAAGAAGATCACTCTTACCCCATTATCTCCAAGTCTTGCTGATTGTGGTCAACATAAGAAGAATGGAGTTGCTGGCTACTTTCTGAGCAAAGCCGAACTTCGAGAGACTTGTTTGAAGAAGAGGCAACTGTTTGCATTGCTCTTGCTTGAAGCAAATGCGGTCCATAAAGATTTAATTCACCCTTTGGTGAAACCATTGCTGAATGAATTTGCTGATGTCTTCCCTGAAGAATTGCCATTCGGCTTGCCTCCAAAGAGAGAGATTCAGCATCAAATTGACTTAATGCCCGGAGCACCATTGCCCAACAAACCAGCTTATAGGTGTAACCCGGAGGAGACTAGAGAGCTTCAGCGACAAGTTGATGAGTTGGTGTCTAGAGGCTATGTCCAAGAAAGCTTGAGTCCTTGCTCCGTTCCAGCCATTCTAATTCCAAAGAAAGATGGCTCATGGAGAATGTGCATGGATAGCCGCGCCATCAACAAGATAACGGTAAAGTACCGTTATCCTATTCCTCGGCTTGATGATATGCTAGATGAATTGCATGGTGCCACTATTTTTTCCAAAGTAGATCTCCGGAGTGGTTACCATCAGATTCGCATGAAGGAAGGAGATGAATGGAAAACGGCATTCAAGACCAAAGGAGGTCTCTATGAGTGGCTTGTTATGCCATTCGGTTTGTCTAATGCTCCTAGCACATTCATGAGGCTAATGAATCATGTTCTAAGGTCTTTTATTGGGAAATTCATTGTTGTCTACTTTGATGACATCCTTGTCTATAGCCGAGATGAAGAAGAACACTTGCAGCACTTGAAGAAGCTATTTGAAGATTGCGCATTCAGCAACTATTTGGCAATCTCAAGAAGTGCTGTTTCTTTACTTCTAGAGTTGTATTCCTGGGATATGTCATCTCAAGTGAAGGCATCAAAGTGGACGAAAGCAAGGTTGAAGCAATCCAATCCTGGCCAACTCCCCAATCTGTTCATGATGTAAGGAGTTTTCACGGTTTGGCTTCTTTCTATAGGCGCTTCATTAAAAATTTCAGCACCATTATTGCTCCGCTTACTGATTGCTTGAAAGGAGAAACATTTGAGTGGACTACTGAAGCGCAGCAAAGCTTTGAAACCATTAAACTGAAGTTGTGTGAGGCCCCGGTGCTTGCACTTCCTGATTTTGAAAAGCTCTTTGAAGTAGAGTGTGATGCTTCCGGTGTTGGGATTGGAGGAATATTACTTCAACATGGCCGACCACTTGCTTATTTCAGCGAAAAGCTTAATGGTTCCAGGCTGAATTACTCCACTTATGATAAAGAATTCTATGCAATCATTCGTGCATTAGAACATTGGAGCCACTATTTATTGCCTAGGGAGTTTGTCCTGCATTCGGATCATGAAGCTTTGAAGTTCATCAATGGCCAACACAAGCTGAATAAGAGACATGCCAAATGGGTTGAATATCTTCAATCCTACTCCTTCATGATCAAGCATAAAGCAGGAAAATCCAATGTTGTCGCCGATGCACTATCGCGGAGACATTCTTTGCTCTCCTTGATGGATTCCAAGCTTATCGGCCGAGGTAATAAAAGAACTCTATGCGGATGATATGGACTTTAATTCTATATTTGCAGCATGTCAAAAAGGTGCTGTGGATCATTTCCATGTCCAAGAAGGTTTTCTCTTCAAGGACAACAAGTTGTGCATTCCTCAGAGTTCAACAAGGGAGTTGTTGATTAGAGAAGTCCATGGAGGTGGAATTGCTGGCCACTTTGGCGTTAACAAGACTTTGACTCTATTACAAGAGCACTTTCACTGGCCAAAGATGGCAAGAGATGTTCAAAGAATCCTTAGGCGTTGTGTCACTTGTCACAAAGCCAAGAGTCATGTTCTTCCACAAGGATTATACACGCCATTGCCAATTCCTGAGGTTCCTTGGGAAGCTGTAAGCATGGATTTCGTTCTTGGTTTACCAAGGACTCAAAGACAAAAAGATGCTATTATGGTGGTTGTCGATCGGTTTTCAAAGATGGCTCATTTTGTGCCCTGCCATAAGACCGACGATGCTATTCACATTGCTGATTTGTACTTCCGTGAGATCATTCGACTTCATGGAGTTCCTCGCACCATTGTTTCGGATAGGGACAGCAAGTTCCTGAGTGGATTTTGGAAGACATTATGGAGTAAGCTTGGTGAAGCTTCTGTTCAGCACTTCTTGTCATCCTCAAACAGATGGACAAACCGAAGTTGTCAACCGTACCATGGGAGCTATATTGAGAACTTTAGTATCCAAAAATCAGAAGGATTGGGACTTGAAGCTTGCTCATGCCGAGTTTGCATACAATAGAGTTCCAAGTCGCACTACAAGATGTTCACCGTTTGAAGCTGTGTATGGCATCAATCCACTTACTCCCATCGATTTGCTACCTTTGCCTAGCAAGGATTTGGTGCACAAAGAAGCTAACCAGCGAGCCAAGGTAATAAAGGAGTTACATGAGAAGATAAAATCTCAAATTGCGAAGCAAAATGAGATTTATGAAAGGAAGGCAAACAAGAATAGGCGAGCTGTTATCTTTCGCCCTGGAGATTTAGTTTGGATTCATTTCCGAAAGGAGAGGTTTCCTTCCAAACGCAAGTCCAAGTTGATGCCTAGAGCTGAAGGTCCTTTCAAGGTATTGGAAAGAATCAATGACAACGCCTACAAGATCGATCTTCCTGGTGAGTCCCATGTCTCAGCAACATTCAATGTTCAAGACCTATCTCCATTTGAGGAAGACAAAGAACCTGAAGATTTGAGGACAAATCTTTTCCAGCAAAGGGAGGATGATGCATTTCGGTTCAACACTTTGCTGAATGGCGCTACACCAAAATACATCATCCTGAATTCTCCTCATACGCCACTTGTCACTATGCTTATGTGGAATTAATTTATGACATATTCAGCTTATTGAAGATAGGTGATACGAATCTGGTTGGACGGTGGCATTTAATGCCATGAATCTGGTCCTTTCAATACTTCACAAGTCTCCAAGAGTCTTTTCAGGTTTCTAGGAGTCTTTTAATGTTTTGGATGCAATTTCCTATTCGGATTGTTCAATGTATTTTGCTTGTTCCAAAGGGTTGGCTGCGTCCTATATAAACCCTTGAGTGTCATTTGTAAGGGGCAGCGTGGTTGAATGAATATTGAGAGTTAATCTCTTTTGCAAGTTTCTTGCATTAAGGCATCTGTATCACTTGGTGGATTCCGAGTGTGGTGAGCCTCTTGGGAGTCTGTATCCTTGCTTGGTGGTGGTATCTGTATCCAAGTTTGGTGGTGATCCCGTTCTATCGATCTTTGGTGGTGGTTTTAACCTGTATCCAAGATCAACCTATCGATCCTCTTGCTACATGGGTGGAGATTCTGAAGAGATTTGAACTCCATAGGCTACCAAGGCCAAACTTAACAGAACTAGAACAAATTTGCAAGGCTAGCAAAGCTTCTCAAGGAAAGGGCTTCTTACACAACTAGCAAAAATTACCTTCAGATGTGCTATTTGGTGGATTTGGAGGGAGAGATGTAGCAGAATCTTTGAGGGCCTCAACACACACAATACTCACCTATTGCTCGAGATACTTAGCGACTCAAGATCATGTATGGAGCGAGATCTGGAAATGAAGCATTTAACAAGTAGTGAAAAGATATATTTATCAGATTCAATTTTGTTATTCGTTAATGCTTTCTAGATTGAGATTGCTGTATTGTGTATTTCTATGTTTCCACAATGTGATGTATTCACAGGTCGTTTAGGAATGGTTGGTTATTTGCTATTTATTGAATATCGTAAGGCGTCATAGTCTACAACATGTGTAGTCATGACTACTTTTTTGTTATGTTCTCTTGGAGACGAGTCTGGTGGAATGAGTCCATTCCACCTTTCGAGGTAAGTGCATTCTCCTAGATCTGCTCTAAGAGATCTCAGGCTATAGTCTACGGCTTGTGTAGACAAAGCTACTTTATGCAAATTTTATACAATTACATTTACTTACCAAAAAAAAAAAAAGATGAATGGAGATGTGCATGCTATTATCTCGAGGTGTGCAACTTGTCAAAGAGCAAAAAGTCAATTCCATCAAGGGTTGTATACTCCACTTCCTGTTCCATTGCAGCCCTGGGAAGATATTAGCATGGATTTCATTGTGGCTCTACCGAGAACTCAAAGGGGAAAAGATGTCATCATGGTGGTTGTCGATCGGTTCTCTAAAATGGCTCATTTTGTGCCATGTCACAAAACCGATGATGCATCTCATGTTGCTGACTTATATTTCAAGGAGATTATTCGTCTCCATGGAGTACCGAAACCATTGTGTCGGATCGTGATTCCAAGTTCTTAAGCTACTTCGGAAGACACTATGGCGAATGCTTGGTACCAAACTCTTATTCAGCACTACTTGTCATCCTCAAACTGATGGCCAAACGGAGGTAACCAATCGTACTCTTACCACTCTTCTTCGTTGCATGGTGAGTAAATCTTTGAAAGATTGGGATTTGAAGCTTGCGCATGCTGAATTTGCTTACAACCGATCACCAAGTTACACTCTTTGGGCGATCACCATTTGAAGTTGTTTACGGAATCAATCCTCTCACACCCATTGATTTGATTCCAATTCCATCTGACTCTCAAGTAAACTTTGATGGCAAAGAAAGAGCTGAGTCGATGAAGAAGCTTCATGAGCAAATTCGATCAAAGATTGAGAAGGCCAATGAGTCTTACCAGGCAAATCAGTTTCGGAAGAAGACCCAATTTCAAAAGGGTGATCTTGTGTGGCTTCACTTAAGGAAGGAGAGATTTCCATCTCGACGCAAGAACAAGCTCATGCCGAAAGCTGATGGTCCGTTTAAAGTTATCAAGCTTAATTGGCGACAATGCTTATAAGATTGACC
>JAIWVJ010000081.1:0-34646 GCA_024322285.1 Musa beccarii
AACTACTGGCAGAAATGTATCAACCGATTGATCTTTTTTCTCTTCCTATTTCAAAGTCAGCTGATACAAAGAACAAAGTTGCCTTCTGCGTGCATCAGCTATTGACAGGTCCAAACAAATCACAGAACTCAAAATTTTCATCATTTGTGTGCTATCAGGTACCATCCGCAATCGAAACCCTAACATTCCATAGTAGTTATTGTATATCCCCCAAATGAAGGAAAAAAACCTTGTTATCCATTAGTATCTCAAACATCTCAAGCTTTAACAATATAGCATTTTAATTGTCTTCCAACTGTCATGTGGATCTGCACTTTAAATTTATCTAAAATACCTAATCCATATATCTTCAAATTAATTCGTTTAAATATAACTTATTGGTTTAAGAATTGAACAGTCAAAAAACAACCGGTAAAAAATTAGAAAGTTCAATTTTATGAGGAATTAAAATGTTAAATAAATAAAAGGTTCAATGACATACTTTGAAGGCCTAGTAAAGAGAAGATTGCTCAAAACGTGGCGCAAAGTTATTGTCACAGTAATAAAGGAGACATGAAGGAGAGTTCTTACATCCGCTTCACCTAGACTGGGGGTAATGATGATGATGTGACGTGAACTGACCTAGACTGTTCTCACATGATGTCCCAATGACTGTTCTCACATGATGTACCTATTTTCACGGGTGGCATGGTTGACCTGCAGTCCGACAGGGTCTAACCGCAACAAGACGAAACTCGACTAAGGCACGCCATCAAGCTAAGCGAAGTCAAGTACTTCGCTTAACTTCAGACGCCATCAGAAAGATGGACCCACACACACGCCAAGGGGCAAGGGCCCTCACTCCTTTATATAAAACTCGACGCTCAGGAGGGGTCAGGCGGAGCTTCCTCGACCCGACCTGTGCAGGGCTCACGAAGTACATGAGGGGACGTCCCCCCGGGATCGATTGAGGAAGGGAGATCTACGCGCATACGGGCCCGAACCCAGCCGCCACGGACCCGAGGCCACGACATAAGGTTGCATACACTAACAGGGTAGGTGGCTTCCAGTTGAACAAAATAAATTTATCAATGCAATTTTGTAGACTTCTTTGAACTGAGTTCACATCAACACAGTGCAACTGTTTTGCAACATAGAATGATTTCTATGTATGAAACACAAGCTGAAAAAAAAAAAGTTGAAAATGATTATGAGAACAAATATAAGATCTATTGTTATGTTAACTAGAAGCATATAGATTTAAATGAAAAGATGAAAAAAGCTTTCCTAGGGTAAATTTTTCGTGAGCAATATATATTTACAAGTTATCCATGTGTATCATATTATCTATTTAAAAATTTTAATATGAAAGATATTGAATTAGTTTCAAATTACAATCAAACAATATGATATGAATAGTTAATATAAATGTATTGATATCAACTACATACATTGTTTTTGGACTATTTTTTTAAGTTTCAAATGAGCTTATAGAAACAGCACTTGCATTGCACTTTTCTTTACCAGAATGCAATACCGTTTGAATTACAAGGAATGAGTACTTAAGAAACAGCACATTTCATGGATTCCCATTCATAAATACATTGCTCACCGAACAGATTCTCTCTCTACATTTACATAGAAGAATATATATGCACTTGTGATAAGCGTCATCTTTAATGAGCAGTTTTGACACAAAATAAAAGGTATTTTTGAATGTGAAAGACATGAGTAGTGCATAGCAAAGTAAATATTCATACTGACCTGTCCTTGGATTGCTTCCATCAACAATAGACAGTGACTTTTTCGTAAAACTGATTTCTCATACCCATCATGATTGTTTGTGGCACATTGCAGAAGAATTGGAGATTCTGTAGATGAGCAAAATATTCAATTAATAGTGCATAATACTAGTGAGAGAAAATACTTCTAAAAGGGAAATACAGAAAATCAATGATTGTAACAGCAATGTTGGGGAAAGCAGAGTAGCAGAATTTAAATCTACCTTTCGATCAAGCATATGCATGGTCTTACAATCTGCTCGAAACATGTTATATGTTGTATTATATGTGTATGCAATCTTGTAACTTGTAAATTCAAGGAACAGAAAGGGCTGAATCGACCATCTAATGTTCTTTGCAGTTTGTGCCACAAAATCATGCAATTTCATATTTCAAGAACAATTTCGGGATAGGATGGTATCCGCAATTTCATATTCCAAGAATAGTTTGTGCAACCAAATCATGGACTGTGTTCCAGATGATCTTGAAAGATTCAATGGTATCCACAATAATCAAGTGTTACAAGGAAATAACTTCCTGTGCAATCGTTGTGCATCTCTTTTATTTCTTTCTTCCCATTGACTAAGAAGGAAAGATGTATGCACATCAACGGTAGATATTTCGACAACAGTTGTAGCATTATCAAGCACAATAAAAACATCACATTAACGTAACAATTTTATCTTGCATTCCTACATTTTCATGAATCATTTTCCACATCAACAATGTATAACCATTTCAGCAGCTATCTCTAATCCGTTTACACAACCATAAGTGTGTTACATATGAATCACTTTGTCTTGAGAAATTTTTTAGGGTTCACAAAGAATGATACATTTGCTAATGTCATCTAAAAGCAACTTAACATCTACATTCATCAATTGCACATAGTATAGAGATTCTGAACAAGGAATTTTATATGGGGCGAAGCTGTACCGGTCGACGCTACGGGATCATCTCATCCGACCCGATCTCGTGGCCGGTCCCGGGATATCCCCAATGAAGGTCCAACAATTTTGTTGTATCCTTTGATCCAATTTCTGGTTGTCAAATTAGAGCAAAAAGGCAATGGGAAATTATTCCAACTAGCACTTACAGTGAACAAAGTTAACCTTGAAAGATTACAAAAGTTATTCAGAAACTAGATTAAAAATATGATAATAAGAACATACCAATTGGAACAAAGAAATTAAAAGAGAACAAAGAAATTAATAGCACAGAAGTTAACATTTAATGTGTATCCACTTTTACAACTTAAAAGAGAACAAATAATTCTTTGTTTTTCGGAATGTGTTATTTCGCTGTGAAAGCGTACAAAATGTTGCAATCAAAGTGCTTCGTTTGTTCGTTAAATATGGAAAGCACATGTGAAACAACTAAACTTCTACATTCTTACTAATATTTCATCATAATATTAGATATACTAAATAGAGCAATTTGATATATGAGATATCTGTCTAGTCGAAGATCACAGCAATGTAGGAATCTTTAGTACAATTCACAAATATAAGCAATATACAGTAAAAACATTGCCGAAACTCAAATAAATATCGAACCATATGCAAAAAACAACAATTTCGAATCTTTAGTTTTTGAATTTCTGAAGATAATACTGTAAATACAATGAAACCTAATATGGCAGATTTCATGTTCATTCGCCATTCATTGAGCAGTACTAATCAAAACTGAAACAGAAGAATATAATCCTTAGAGTACAAATAAGAATCCGGAGCATGAGATATCATTCACATGATTCTAGTTAATCCATTTATGCATCATAAGAATTCATTTTTTTAAAGCTTTATTTTCATTTGTTCACTGCAAGTGCAAACCGACCAACGCTGAACACCACCCATCCAGCCCTGTGCCACCCGACGGGTTCCCACGTTTTCTGTTGTACGACGCCCTACAGAACAATGAGAAACTTGCATGATTCCCATTGAAGTAACCAAGAACAATAAGAAAAATGAAATTATAATACGACGGAGTACAGTTATGTGAACCTTTAACAGAGTACATTCATATTGTATAGTACATGCATATAAAATAGCACCTTACTATATTTTTTAGTAAGTAATCTATGATCGCATTCCCCCACAGTGAACATTTCCTTTGCAGATTAATCACAGGCAAAAATTCCATTAAACAAAAAATATAGTAAAAAGCCATTTCGTATCCAATAAAAAATATACTGTAATTATGAATTTTTAGGATTTTGTAAGAAATGTTCTATTCGAGGAACGTGCAAAAGAAATATATACTTAATATATTTGGACACCCACGAAAGAAAGAAATCCAAAAGAGGAACCTGAAATATTCAAAGGAAAATAACGTTATGGATTCAAAGGAAAATATATACTTATGCTGCTCTCGAAGCAGCCGGTTATGGTAAGATGGAAGTCCGGGTTTCGAAGACAGATTATGGTAATCAACAAATCAATAGCTTTATACAAATAAGTTTTGACTATATATCGAAATGTGATGTTAATTTTGATAAAACTCAGAGTAGCACCTCATGTGTAAATGTCCGAACAGTAATGCCAAAAGCTCTAGCAAACCCAAAGTCGGCAAGCTTCAGCACATTAGTTTGCCGATCAATCAATAGATTTTGACGCTTTAGATCTCGATGAAGAACCCTATGAGAATGACAGTAGGCAATGCCACAAAGCATCTGATATAAGTATGTCTGAAATTGCAAAAGAAAACAAGAGATAAGCTTCCAAGGTACAACTATCATAATCAGAAACGCATATCTAATATCCCCAGTATATCACCATGATCAAAAGCAACTAGGCAGTATGAGACTGCAAACAGTTAAAAACTTTTTCTGCATCATAACTCAAATTCATAAACAATTTTTCAGTGGAATTACCACAATTTTTAAAAATACGATACCCCAAAAGATAGAAACACTTATTTCCAGAATGGCAGTAGTTAATGAAGGCTGAGTCAATATTCTTTTCTGCATCCAGAATTTTTTTTTAACTTGTGAATCATAAATGGTACTGACTACTGAGTGCAGAAGAAATTCCTATGTTAGGAGACAAACTCCAAAAAATCAATCCACAAGATTACCATATTCTGCATTAGTATAAGACAAAACCTTGATTTTTTTCAGCAAAATTAGATTCATCTAACTTTCACCAAGATGCTTTTGTACAACTAATGTCCATAGGCATACCTCTTTGAAAGCATGTACTCTTTCTTACAAGTAACAGATGACACAAACTAAGATAGACAATATAGAGAAAAGATTGGCTCACTTTAACTAGTCGTGGATCTTTAACAAGTTCAGGACAAGAATCCATGTGCTTCTTCAAGTCTAAGTCAAAATATTCGAATACTAAATAAATCCTTTTCTCACTGTAGACTACATCCTGCAACGTGTTATGGCAATAGAATGATTAAAATCACAAAAACTGAAGCTATTTTGAATTCAATGCCAGGAACAATTACGAAAAAAAAATTTCATCGTAATCACAGGTAAGAAGAAGCAACAGAAGAAAAAACAACAAATTGTTCTTATATACGAAGGTTCATTTTCAAGTCTTAATACAGGCCTTCATAGGTGCATAATTTAAACATTAGCAAATGCCGAAGATTTAGTGCCTTTAAATGGTTAGTCTGTAAAATCAAGTGATTAGGACAATACTTACATGACATAGACAACCAAAAGCAGATAATGCAACAAACAAACAAAGAATTCTTCACTTATCGTATGCCCATACATCATCTGTAATAGCAGTCAAAAGGCGCAAAAGTCAAAACCATCCATTTTAAAAACCATATCCAGGCTGAACATTAAATGTTATTTTTTATTATGAACTTATGTCTTGGTGCACGTTTTGTAGAATCAATTGCTCTCAGTTTGAGATTATCCCAAATGCTTTATGCTAGCCTGGTTCGTGGCACCGGGACCATATGAAATTGGCCAATCACATGATACAAGATTGCAGTCGATCTCTCTGATTTTAGTCTGATTGTGGACAAACATCTGCAAGCACATGTACATGTCTCCGACAACATTGCCGTGGAATAATAAGTGCTGATAAATTTTAAGCACTTCTTAGAATCAAAGCAAGATGATATGACAATGACGAACCGTGAAAAAAAGCGATGCATCCAAAACTGCAAAATTATAAATGAATTCATTCTTTTGAACATATAGTAAGCACCTACCTACTGGGAGCGTAAACACAAAAGGGAAAAGTAAGCAATGTTACATTGGCACGATGCAGAAAGCAAGAGTTTGGACCAACACGAAATATCATCTTGTCTGTGAGCAAAGGCAATAAATGCATTTTTGTTTAACCATTCATGACAATCAACCTCACATCAGGAATAATTTAACAGAAAATCACCAATAAAACAAACCAAAGAAAACAATGCCTAAACCAAAGTTGCTTGATGTCAAACTGAAGCATAAGCAGGGGGATGTTAATTTTATGACCTGTCAAATGTTAGTCATTTCCCCTCTCACCAGAGATTTGCTGCTTTCAATATTGGGTTGACCAATTGCGCCTTTAGCCATCTATTCTATCGTAGAAGTACAAGTATCCCACGTCCTTTGGTGGATCGACTGAAGCCCTGACTTTGCTATCATTAAATATCACCCGTCTTTCATCTTTATGCACATGGGCCACATAATGCCCACAGTGGGTAGAGGTCCCAATGTGGGTAACCAATGCCATAAGCTTGTATACTGCACATAAAAATCGTTAAAATGACACCTGGAAAAGAAAACAAAATCATGCAAGAAACATGGCAGAGGAGCCAACAGAAACTTTCAACTGCATAAGAGATGAGTCACAACTGACCAAGATCAACAAAGTTCAAAAAACTCAAGAGCACCATACACCCTGAGGCATAATATTTTCCCTCCAGCAAAACAAACTCAGGTTACAAAAGGAAACATAGTTTGTCCAGCAATGATATTTTTTAAAGCACAGATGATATATATATATATATATATATATATATATATATATATATATAAAGCTTTATCATACAACCAAGCACTTAAAAAATAAGACAGACCTCTAGCACGATAATGAGTTGAAAAGATAAACAAAGTAAAATCACACAGATTTAAGGACAATCCATGCAACTGAGAGTTTAAGAAAGAAACATGATGTTTTAATAAGCAATACAAAGTGTTATCGATATATCATGTTAAAAAGAAACTGATCAACCCATGGAACTGAGAGTTTAAGAACGTATGACAAAGATTCAAATGTTATAATGACTTATGAGAGCTCATAGGCACTTTGTTTTCCCTAACATAAAGTGCTATTGATATCTAATGTTCAAAAAGAAAATGATCAGCCTATGAAATTAGGATTTAGAAAACTGGTGTCAAAGATTCAGATATTTGAATGATTTATGAAATCTACAAATCCCCAAAACATTTGACAAAACAGTTACCTCTCTATTGTCTGAAAAGATAACTCTACTCAACTAAAGACTAGAAACTCTACTTTATATATTCTAAGCACCCGAGGGCAATTAAAATTATGAGAAAACTACCCTTGGGTGCTTGTCACTTAAGCCTCAACTCATTTCTCAAAGTTGATATCATAAATGAAGTGCCAGAACTAGAGCATATCAAAGCCACCAAGTGCATGTCTCATTGTAAGTAAACCTAAGAAATAACAGTAAATGCAAACAAGGATATAGTGGAACTTATTATCCCAATGTGCTTAGAATAATTGGGAAAAAGTTGAAGGAAATTAACTGCCAATTCCATCTGGTACTCCAGGATCTCCAGCTTGCATGCCACTTGAGATTGCATCTGTATCTGCTGAGGCAGATGCCTCAGGTTGGCTAAATATCCAATCTGTAGCCTTCTCTATGTCCCCACCCTATTTAAGGGTAAACCATAACAAAGTTAGTGCATCCAGCAGGTTAGCTGATAATACCAAATTATAGGAAATACTTCTGGATGTAGAGGAGAAAAGTGTCATATAGAATGAAAGAACTAAAGTTGCAATCGCAATCAACTAAAAGTTAAAAAAGAATGTTACTGAAGCTTTCAGTGCTTTTCTAGCAACGTCTTCTTGAAACCCAAATGAAATCAAAGTTTCAACACTTGTTTCATCAACAAATTGAAGTTCCATAGCATCTGATCTATGGGAAATAGGATCATGTATATCTGCATCGAGTGCCAATAAACAAGTTATTCACCAATTATTTTCTTGATAAGATAAAACAAAACTGGTTGCTATTCACATAATGGCCAAGTAAACTCGGTGTACAAAACTGGTTGCTATACACAAACCTGGATCATTCATGTGAGATAGTAACCAAGTCATTGCTTCCTCAACTCCAGCATTTGCAGTGTTTATAGCAGCCTTCTGACAATGCAGATAATTAAAACCCATGGCTGCAAGCTTAGAAACAATGTCCTCACTGGCATTGTTTTTGGAAAAGCTGAACAGATGATCCATTTTTTTGGAAACGCACAAACATGATGAGAATCTAAAAGATAAGCATTACCGACCTGTTTCTGGTAGTAGTTCTTCACCTGTCTGCAAACCCTTGCCACACATATGTGATGTCAATTACATCAGGAACATCAATATAAATATCTGCAATGCATATTGTAAACTATTATTGAACGACGTAGGAATCATAAGGAAAAATTAGCGTTATCGTTTCCTGATGCGATGACAATCATCTTGGGTATCTTGATGTCAAGAACCGATGCGATGACTACAATTCTTTGATTGCTCTTTTGAATGGATGAAGTACCCATATAAAGCTAGCCAAGAGGAGCGGGAACGCATCAAGAACCGACATCAAACTACCCGCCAGACAGGCATCGCATCAAGAACAGACAAGAAGATCACCGATTTAGGAGATCGCCGAAGACAAACGTCGTCGAAGAAGGATAGAGACAGAAGCGGGTGGGAAAGAGAGGGTTACATAAAGCTACCAAAGAAAACAACAATCGCGCCGAGAACAGACATCAAGCTCACCGATTGGAGATCGCCGCCGACGGACGTCGTCGAAGAAGGATAGGGAGGGTAAGATGAACTTTCTCGAGGAGGAGAGAGCGGAAGAAAGATTGCGTTCGATTATACACGGTGTCTGGTGACCGCCCATTTGGTTCGACAGGTGACCGGTCAAACCGGTTTACCGATCACCGGTAACCTGTGAAACCGGTAACAGGTTTAGGGTCCAGGGGAGCCCTTCTTCGCTCGCCGGCGGTGAGGGAATTATGCCGGATATCCCCGGGCAAAGGGGAGCCCTTCTTCGCTCGTGTAATGGGTGAGGTCCCTCCAGGGGCGACGAGCGACCCTCTGGTTGCCCGCTGGGGCAGTCTGTCCCGAGGGGACAAATTGTGGACTGGGGGGGAACCCTCGGCCTCCTACCTTCGGGGGGCGCTTCATCCTGACATTGCTCGGGATGTGTATACGCTCTCCTCGGAGGTACTCATTGCCAAGTCAGCCAAATCGGCGATGTGGGTAAGTATCCTCTCGGACATACCTTTTTTGTTTTCTCCTTTCGTCGTTGTCTCACTGTGTTCTTTTTGCAGAATCTCCACTATACCACCGCCTTAATCGACCGAGCACGTGACGCCGGTCGGGTCATAGGCGGGCTCTGCGAGTGCAACTCCGAATTGCGCCGGCAGCTGGAGGAAGTCCGTATTGGTCCTGGTCCCGAGGCGGTCGCCGCTGTCGAGAAACGGGCGACCGACCTGGACGCAGAGGTAGCTCGCCTGATCGCCGAGCTCGAGGCCGCGTCCGTAACTCAGGCCAACTCGCAAAGCTGCTTGTAGATCGAGAAGCCGAGTATCCGGCCAGAGGACCGAGGCCTCGGATCTGGCCGCGAAGCTGGCTTCCAAGGAGGCTGAGGCAAAGGCTTCCCAGGAGGCACTTGCGGCGGAAGAACGCCACCGACCAGAGAGGGATCGGGAGGCAATCGAGCGCTACAAGAAGTCGGAGGGCTTTCTCCTCTGCTTGGACCGGACGGGTAGGGTATCCTATGAATACAGATACAAGGTCGCCTTGGCTCGATTCCGTGGTCGAGAAAGATCCCTTCACCTCCCGTCCCGAGGATCTGGGGGCAAGTATGCCCGAGGAGGTTCCTTTTGATGACAGCCTACCGGGAGCTGATTCTTAAGGGACGCCTTGTTCTTTTTGGAGGGTTTTTCCTCACTTTTTTGTATTGCTTTTTCCCTTTCTGGGGACTCATTTTGTACTTTGAAACTTTGGTAATACAATTCCAATTTCAGCAACTTAACTTCAATAACCTCGATCCAATGCTAGCGCTTCTGCTTGGTCTTTGCACTTGTCATAAAAATTTACACAATATTTTCTGAGGTTCTGGACGTTCCAGGTCCTCGGCACTTGCTGTCCCGACATTGTTGCGAGTCGGAACGTGCCCGGTCGGATGACCTTGGTGACGCGGTAAGGGCCTTCCCATTTTGGTGTAAGCTTGCCCCTCGTGCGGGCGGGGTCACTTACCTCTGCCTTGCGCAGTACCAGATCTCCCATCCCGAGAGGTCGGGGGCGAACCCTTCTATTGTAGTTTATAGTGACACATTGGTTGTAGGCTAAGATTTTTAGGTGTGCGTCGGCCCTGCGTTCTTCGAGCAGGTCCAGACCGGCCCGAACTCCCTGGGTCGACGTCGGCTCCTCATAGGCTTCTACCCGGGGAG
This sequence comes from Musa beccarii, assembly GCA_024322285.1. Taxonomy (NCBI): domain Eukaryota; kingdom Viridiplantae; phylum Streptophyta; class Magnoliopsida; order Zingiberales; family Musaceae; genus Musa; species Musa beccarii. The sequence goes on from JAIWVJ010000081.1 coordinate 10,423, forward strand.
CCGGAATGACCAACTCGGCTGGCAAAACCGCTTCTATGTCGAACACCAGACTGTATGGTGATTCGCCCGAAGCCGTTTTCGGGGTGGTTCACAAAGACCATAGGATACTCGGTAGCTCGTCGACCCAGCTTGATTGGGCTCTCAGAGTTCTTTTCTTAAGCCCATCGAGAATAGATCGGTTGGTCACCTCGGCGAGCCCGTTGGTCTGAGGGTGGGCCACAGAGCTAAACCTCAACTGAATCTGATAATTCGCATAAAATTCCCTGAATCGAGCGCTGGTAAACTGAGTACCGTTGTCGGTGACGATAACATTGGGAAGGCCGAATCGGGTCACAATATTTCTCCATACGAACTACTCGACCCGACCGGCCGTTATGGTCGCCAGCGGCTCGGCTTCCAGCCACTTGGTGAAATAATCAATTCCCACGATGATGTGCCTTCGTTGTTCGGACGCCGGGGGGAATGGTCCCAAGAGATCCATTCCCCATTGTGCGAAGGGCCAGGTGCAGTCCATGGAAGTGAGCGGGACCGCGGGGTGCTGCGGGGCTCGGGCATGGCGCTGGCATGCGTCGCACCGCCGCACGTAGGCCTTGGCGTCTCGGTGCAACGTGGGCCAGTAATAGCCTTGACGCAGTATTTTGAAGGCCAAAGCCCGGCCACCCATATGCTCCCCGCAGGTCCCGCCGTGGACCTCAGTGAGGACTACTTCCGCCTCGTCGGGATCCAAGCATCGTAACATGGGGCGAGAGAATGACCTTCTGTAGAGCTGATCGCCGATTTCGTAATACCACGCCTGGGTTCGGCGAAGCCGCCGCGCCTTGATGTCATCTGCAGGAAGGATGCCCTCGCGCTTGTACCTCCGCATCTCCTGTATCCATGTGAGCGGAGGGACCGGGACTCCGTGCTCCCCAATCCTCATGGTAGCAACCGACCGGTGTGTAAGCTCCTCAACTTCGAGATGTTCCTCGAGATCGGCCCCCGAGGCTAACTTTGCGAGCCAGTCCGCCAGCTCGTTCTGGGACCTGGGGATTCTAGATAGAGTGAAGCGAGAAAAGTTAGTGGTCTGGGCTTTTACCTCCATTAGGTATTTCGACATGGTTGGGTCCCGGGCCCGATATTCTCCGTCGATTTGTTCGACAACCAGTTGGGAGTCCGTGAGGACGTGGACTGCTCCCAGCTGCATCTCGGCTGCCAGGCGAAGGCCGGCTTAGAGGGCTTTGTACTCCGCCTCATTGTTTGTGGCTTCGAAGCCGAAGCGGAGAGAACGCTGAAAAGAGCGTCCCTCGGGGTCTTCCAAGATAAGTCCAGCTCCGGCACCCCTTGAGCCAGATGACCCGTCAACGCGTAGGACCCAGTCTTAGTGAACTTACCCCTTGAACTTACTCCGCGTAGGGCTGACAGATTAGTCGTCGAGCCGAGCCGAGCCGGGACGAGCCGAGTGCGGCCGAGCCGAGCCGAGCCGAGCCGGGACGAGCCGAGTCAGACAGGACCCGGTTCTGTCCTGTCCCGCTTCGGACCGGGATGAACCTGCGGCCAAGCCCGGCCTCCGGCTCGGTCCGGCCCGGGCCATTACAATGTTTGAACAGTCCTGCCGGCACGACCGGCTCGACCGGCCCGGTTCGGCTCGACCCATTACAATGATTCCTTTTTAGCATATTTAATAGAAATTTTTTGGATAATTAAATTTACTCTCTATCAACAAAAAAAAAACCATTAGCTGATTACTTTTCAGTTTATTTAATAGAAAGTTCTATGTAATTTAAGTATCATTTCCTTTTCCATCGTTGGTAGGACAAATCTCTTCGCTAGTTATTCTTAGAGATGGAGAAATATTGAATCTAGTTGAAAAACTGGTTTAGTCTCGATCATATAAAGGAGCAAATGACTTAGAGGGAGCATGGTCGAAGAATTCCTTTTCATCTTTGACTCAATTCGTGGCCCGTCTCCTTGTGCACGGACTTCCGCTGAAATGGATGAGCGAAACCATGACGCAGGTGTTTGACGAAAATAAAGCTGCATACTGCTCCTGAGGAAAAAACTATTTGCCATGCAAAGGTACCTTTGCTACAAAACCGTAGGTCGATCGAAGCTGTGGCTGATCAACTTTTTGGGCCTTATCATGATAAAGTGCATGCTCTTTGGTTGGCAACAGAAGTTGTGTTGAGATTAAGTAAAGACTAATAAAGACCTCCAACAAGGAACATGATAACAACATCACAATTTATGCAGATGTTTAACCCATAACTCGGTGGAGATCTTTAAGTATAACCCAAACTTATACTTCATGGAAGTCATCAAACATTACAAAAGGATGGCCTCAGGCCCTGATCATATATGAAATTCTCATTTCTCTCTAGAAGACATGTCTGCAGTATAGTAATAATAGTAAACAACTCCATCTCATATGTAATTCTAACAAAATTACAAACCAAGAACAGAACATAGAATTAGTAATTCTAACAGAAAAATATTTGTCGGAAAGTCTTTTTTTTTCATAAGTGAAATTTTAATTAAGAATATTTGTTGGAAAGCTTATTACGATAGAGACACAGAGAAAAAGAATAGATGTATTCTTAATACTGATCAAGCATTTGCAGCAACAATTGAAGAAAGACTATTTCATCCTCCAGATTACATAACTATCATGTTTGATCTTGAGCAGGATGAAACTACAAAGTACAAAGAAACATAATGGATGTACCTCTCATTTTCTGAACACAAGGCTGAGATATCATATATGCCTCTTCCAGTAATAATCCTGTAGATAAACAATTTCAAAATTATAAAAAAATGTATGGACTAGTAGATAGGCAAATAATGTTAGAATGATTCAATTATTACAAGCAACTAAAGCTATCAATATCATGTGAGATCCGAGACTTCCCATATTGTGAAAGCAAAACTAAAAGTGTGTAAGTTTCTATTATCAAATGGTGGTCAAACTGTAAGAGGCAGCAGTTTCCAATATAAAAGCCTCATACCACGTCGCTAAAGAGGAGGAGGCTCTTTTTCCTTTCCAAGGCAACGACCAACTTTCCCCTACATATACTAACTTGACCTTCGGAGGGGTCGGGGGGGAGCCATCCCGACCCGACCTGTATGCAGGATACACGATCTTTGGAAAAGGGAACCTTCGGAGGAACCGCCTCAGCGCCCAAGGAGCCAACCACCCTCTTGGTCCAACCCTCCAACCGCTTCGGACCCCAAAGGCGTCCCTCGATCGGGGCCGGATCAAACCATTCCGACCTAATTGCATAAGACAAAGCCCGACCGCCATCCGAGAACGGGCCGCAGGTTCTAACAGGCCGGGCCCATAACGAAACAAAAGGTCTGGACACCGCTAGCGATCTTACCGCAAGCCTCCCGGTGCCTAAACTGCCTCCAAAAAAAATTAAATCTTAGCAAAACCATTGAATTTACGTTGTCTTATTCTGACATCCGATGATCAAACTCCAGCGACACAATTAAGCTTCATGCAATAGTGATAGCGCGGAGAAAGCCGGTTCACGGTGAACCCTTCTCGCTCGACAGCCTACACGAAGAGAAACCCTCCTCTGCAGAGCTCTCGGTCGCTCCTGCGTCTCCTCCTTCCACCTCCTCCACCCTGGCCAAGTACTTCACCGCCATTGGCTGTTTCCACCCAGGGGAGCCATACGCCATGATCGCACGAGTCCGGGAGACGATATCCTTCATAGATAACTCGTCGAAAGGTTATCTTGCTTCTCCAATGGCTCCGCAGTTCGCATACATATGAACAAGAGATCACTGTCGTGTAATTGCTCTGCTATCCTCGGAGAATGTCCGCCGCTCCGTCAACCTCCAAGCATCCAAATATGCAGACGTGCCGACGATTGCAGGCTTCGTGAATCCTCCTTCTCGTACTCGAGCAGAGCACATCTTTTCATCTCCGAATACAGCTACGGAAGATACCGACCCCAGTCCAGTGTTCCTGCATGCACTGAACATACCGATCATTGCGTCGAACAACCGCCACGCCGACGCATGCAAAGCAAAGCATGGCGGTTCGCGTCTATCGCCCTGACCAAAGAGCTTCAAAGGACGAAGGCCGGAGAGAAACCAGGCTTCATGGGGCCGCCGTGAGCGAACTCGCAGTGGCGACAATAGCTTTCCTAAGCCAACCGAATAAGATAACTCTCGAGTCTGCTCACTCTCCGTGAGAATAAGACGACGCAATTTGGACGATTTGGCAAGAAATTAATTTTTTTTGGAGGTAGTTCGTGCACCCAGTCGGAGGCGATAAGCATACCTCCAATCTCCAGATCATCAATGTCCTTCGTATCCAACCCTGGTCCACCTAGTCCGGCCTATTTGTACGGGAAAAAAATCCGACCTCTACCCCAAGCCGGGCCGTGAGTTAAACAAGCTGAGCCGAGAGTTCAAACAAGCTGGGCCGATAAAGTCTTGACACCTCTACGGATGGTTACCGCAAGCCATTGGGCGCTTGAACTGCCTTAAAAAAAATTAAATCTTGGCAAAATCTTCAAATTTACGTTATCTTATTCTGACCTGCGGTGATGAGACTATAGTACCGGCTAAAACAGCGAAGCTTCGTGCAACAGTAACAGCGTGGAGAAAGCTCATGCGCGTCGAATCCATCTCGCTCGACCGACACAATGACATCCTCCTCCACACTGCAGAGCTCTCATCAGCTTCTACCTCCTCCACCCACGCCGAGTACGTAGATTTGAATCTTCAACCCACTAGAGATGTAAGATGCTCGACCAAATACGCCTACGAAGTTGCTTTGTTCGTCGTTTTTGCCTAATTAGAAGTGTGCATGGATGATGTCTTGTTTCCAATGTTTTGCCCACATGATGAACGCTCTTACTCCAGGACCAAGATTCATCTGGCTACGGGTCTCTAATTTTTTTGAAAAAGAGAAATTGCTATTCGATATGTTTAATTCCAATGGGTGAAGGTGAAAAACAAAAAGTCTTGTGTTGTAAGGTAGGTAGTTTAAAAATATTATAAAAAATTTTAAAATAAAATTATAAATAATAATATCCTGTTTAATTTATTAACTTCCATATTCGATTGCTCCACTCCAATCTTTTCTTTTTTTGTGTGGTGGGACTGCACTATTATTTAATTTATTTACTCCAAAATTTGATTGTTAACGCCCCCAAAAATATTTTATGGAACTGATATGCGAAGACCATCTAATATCTAGAAGTCCATAAACATACTCATTTCGAGAATGTAACCTAAATAGCCGAAAACTCAACTCCGGATGGTAAAAATAGATGCGAAGCTGCAGGCAAAAGATTATGGACTTCTCCTTGTGCACGCACTTCCGCACAAATGACCGTCTCCTTGTGCATGCACTTCCACGCAAATGGATGAACAAAACCATGATGCAACTGTTTAACAAAAAAAAAAGCTGCAGCTGCTACAGGTGCGAAGGTACATTTGCTACAAAACTATAGGTCGATCGAAGATGTGGCTATTAAACTTTATGGCCCTTACCATGATAGAATGCATGCGCTTTGGTTGGCAACAGATGTTGTGTTGAGATTAAGTAAAATCTAATGAAGACCTTTAAGCATTGTTTATGCAAATGTTTAAGAAATTTATGCAAATATTTAACCCATAACACGGTTGAGATCATTAAGCATGAATGTGACTAACAAAAGGAAATAGTGTGTTAGTCTCTTAACTAATCTTTTATGCATAGTGTGCTTGCTTTCCCTCCTCATGCGATGACGTAGGGCTTGCCTCTCCCCTCACACGATGACCTGGATGGAATCCGAGTAGACTCCAAAATGCTGCAAGCAGCGACGGCGAGTTTGTTTAAATCCCTCTAGCTGTGCCACAGTGCCAAGGCCTCCACCATATGTGCAGAGGTGGCATGGCAACGGAACCCAACTTCCATAATGAAATCTCTTTCAGCATATGCTTGAGAGCCATTCCACCACCTGCTAGATCAGAGATGGGTTCAAAAGAACCAACACATTCAAAGTTGGTTTAGGGTTCATACCCGACAAATATGCCTCATTGTTCACCTCCCTCTTATTTGGACGAAAAACGAAAAGGAATGTGGTTCTCTTGGTTTCCGGTTACCGATTTGAACTGCTTTATGCAAGCATATTCAAGCATTTCCTGATCACAACCTGAAAAAGAATAAACGAAAAATCAAAACTGCATCTAACGCAGCCACATGCCAAGGCTTTTCAACTTGGAATACAGCATAGAGCCTTTCTTTAATTGGGAATACAGCAAGGTAGAAACAGCACTGCCTTAATCAGAAGACAAAACATCAAAAGTCCTTTAATGGCTAAATAAAGCTAGCCAGTATCCGGTAACCGGTATCCGACAACAGAACAGTAGACGTCAGTAAGCCAGGTAAGGTCTGCATCAATGCAGGCAAGTCCTGATAATGCCCTTAGAGATGCATCATTGAGACCTGCCACGCTACTGCAAGCAATACCTACGACAATACCACTAACCTTCTGTAATGCTGAACTAGTCCTCTTGTCTGAACATATATTGGTAATCATATCCAATACTGCTGCCTAGATTTCTTGTCTGAACATATATTGGTAATCATGTCCAGGGAGAAGAATTCATTTCTCATTAGATAGCGTTGGTTTCCTTCGAAATGGGGATGAAGTAAGCAACTTCTATATAGTATGGCCATCTTTCTGAAACCGGCGAACAAAAAAAGTCCCCGCCACCAATTTGAACTGCTTTATGCAGCATATTCAAGCATTTCCTGATCACAACCTGAAAAAGAATAAAAGAAAAATCAAAGCTGTATCCAATGCAACCAAACGCCAAGGCTTTTCAACTGGGAATACAGCATAAATCCTTTAACTGAGCTCATTGTTTGATCCTTGGTACTTGAGCTCTTTGTTAAATATTATCTTTTATTCTCCTCCAAGTCTTTTCTTTTTTCATTTCTTATCAACCACTCCATTCCCAATCCCCTTTAGCCTATTTAGGTCGTCCTACATTTAAATGGTACTTTGAAAGTTTCAAAAGAAAGCAACAAGCACCAAGCAAAGTCAGAAAACTGCAACATATAGGTCCGTTACATGATGCTTGTGATGACATTCTCTTCTTGTCTTGATCTAGGAATGTTGTTGTGGTACATAAACAAACTATATCTAAAATAACAGGATTTCATGTCACAAGTTTTAAAATGGTAAGTCAACTGTGCAAATAAGTTATATCTTCCAAGATGCCAAATATAGCCAAAATCATAAGATCTAGAACATTCCTATGTGTCCAGTCATCCAAAAGTCCATTTTTCATCTAGATCGGTCAGGAAAAGATTGATAACACATGAGAATTATATATGAAGCTTCAGCATAAATCAGAAAATCGAGCAAAGTACGATGTCGCAGAATAGACTAAATGATGGAAAAAAGACCAAAGAGATCTACTAAATTACAAAAAAAAAAAAAATCTACCGTACCACAGAAACCTTATTTATAAGGCAAAGAATCAAATAGGGCCAGATTATGTTCATTGCAGGAAGCACTCTGTTCTCGTCAGCTTCCTCATCTGCAGTCTCTATCCCATCTTTCAGATCATTTAGTGATTGCAACTGAACAGCTTGCCAGATTGCTGCTTTGGTTTGTTTCTCATGCTTATAAGCTTCCTCCAATTTTGCAAGAGATACAGAAACATCCTACAAAAAAAAATGCCTTACTCTAAAGTGCAAACAACTGAAATCTAAGGAGAATAACAAAGATCTTGTTTTACTATTTTCTGAAAAGATGTTTACCTCTCAAGCACCTAACAAAAGTATATATCTAATTATTTTATTTAGTTGAACAAAGAAAATATTAGCAATACAGAGAAGAGGATCCACGTTTCCTACCATATCAACTGATTTGCTTTGTTGCAACAGTCTACCCTGTAACACTTTTAGGGCAGCAATTTACGGGCAGAATCTGCTTAACTGATAGTCCTAAATGACTTATCAGTATTTGTATTAATAAAAATACTTTTATGATCATTCTTCAAATTTAAGAAGAAACTTCAGTTACCTCTGATCATGATTTCATAGCAATCTTCCCATCATCAACAGAAACCGAGTCATTGGCATTGTAACCTAACAAATATGACCATGACATTAGCAACAAAACTCATCCAAATAAAGAAGATTACAAATTTATGAAAGAAAGCTATGACAGCAAAAGAATGTACAGAGAAAAACATAAAGCATGGCTGCATTTCATTTTCCCCCATTCCTCAAAACAAAGAAACAAAAAAGAGCAACCCAAAATTTGAAACACACACATGCATATAAAAAGTAAAATAGAAGTAAAACACACCTGGACGCTTGTCGCTAACCTTCTAAACTGATGAACGATACTTTGACGCTTTGGCAATCCAAGCATTGGCCTGAAGAATCAAATTCACATTAGTGACTTTGTAAAGGAAAACACTTAATTATCCATGTTAACAAAAACTAAACCCTACATAATATATGGTCCTAAACTAGTAGAATCCAATGGACCATTGTAAGAAATGTACAGTTGTATGACATTAGATCAGTATCATACTATCTTCAGACTAATTATTTCCCAAACTGCATGTGCAGACTTCAACATGCATGTAGTGGATAAGTTAGATGATTGCTTCGTGGTACAAAATAATTGTTGAGATTACAGAACATTCCATGCTGACTCAACCTCCAGAAAGTTCTTTTTTTTCCTTGAGGACCAAGTCAACACTAAAATTTTCAGCGGGCCAATTATTCACTCACTAACCTGACGTGTGGGATCTATGTGAGGAACACACACACGTGCCCCAGACAGCATAACCCAAGAATCCACAAAGCCATTACCGTCTCAATGTCAATGCGTCTAAATACATTGATGTCACAGCATAAAAGATATATTTCTAGTTATAGTGAATGGTCTAAAGTACAAAGGCAGTATAGAAATTGCTATGACAGGACATGTTTAGGGCAGGCTGCTAAAACCGTTCGTTTAAATGAATTTTCTTCGAGGGAACTGAGAAGCAATTATGTCAACATTCTACAACAATTATAATGACAGATAGCAAAGGCAGCATTTGTTTTAGACATCCAATACCTCCAAACAAAACTGGAATTTCTAGCAATTATTATAGCTTTCCAGAGAGACAAACTTGTCTATCAGGGGATCCGCGGTAAGTAAATTCTGAATGGTTGATTCAGAAAGACAAGAAACTACTGGCAGAAATGTATCAACCGATTGATCTTTTTTCTCTTCCTATTTCAAAGTCGCCTGATACAATGAACAAAGTTGCCTTCTGCGTGCATCAGCTATTGACAAGTCCAAACAAATCACAGAACTCAAAAGTATCATCATTTGTGTGCTATCAGGTACCATCCGCAATCGAAACCCTAACATTCCATTTTTCTGTTATCCATTAGTATCTCAAACGTCTCATGCCTCTTGAACTAGATGGATGCTTGTTAAACTTTAACAAGCATTGCCTCATGGACTTTAAAATTTCGAGATTTCCTCAACAAAATTCATTTTTATTAGGACGTATAACAATTGGTAAGAATTTCACAATTATTAACTACCACAGTGTCTCTTCGAGGATCTTTTTAACATGTGCATAACTTCTCTAGTGAATAACTAAGAGAACAAGGGAACTGAATTTTGCTTATTCTCTTAGGAGTTAAGAAGGGCAATATTACTTCACTTCACTTGCTTCATCAAAGAGTTTGACTTGACGTATGAAGCCGATTATTAGCCTTCCCTTACTCTTAGCTTATGCTTCTGAAATATCTAAAGTGTTTGCATTCTTTGTACTGAACTAGCTATCTTGATTCACCTTTTTATTACTATCGAACTTTTAGAATATAAGTTTTACCAAAAAAGAGAAAAATTTTGCTCCTCTTGGAGGAAGTCACTGTTGGTTTTAGTCACCTTCGGGACTATACCACTTTCAACATAATTTTTGTCACTTACCTCCTTAAGCAACGAGGTTACAACATCGCATATTTCTTATTCCAGTCTTTGGTTGGGCATTGACCCAAAATCCTTCACTTGCAGTATCTTGATAATCCTTTTGACAATAACCTTACAATGTTTTGTGATCTTTGCCTTTTTGTCTTGTCTCAATACTTAGAGTTTGTCACTGTAATCTTCACCTCCAAAGCCCTTTCATAACTTTGCGCTCTACTTTTATAAGAGAAATAAATCGATGACCCTACGAAAATCAATCTCTAAGGTACCATGGTGCTTCCATGCACATAGCTATATTATCCATCACCTCACATCTATGTCCTTTTGCTTCATGATCAACATATTCATCTTTACTGCATTAGGTAAGTCACTGTGCAAATAAGTTGGTGAGTATTCATCGCACAAGTTTTAAAATGGCAAGTCACTGTGCAAATAAGTTATATCTTCCAAGATGCCAAATATAGCCAAAATCATAAGATCTAGAACATTCCTATGTGTCCAGTCATCCAAAAGTCCACTTTTCAGCTAGGTCGGTCAGCAAAAGATTGATATGATATGAGAATTATATATGAAGCTTCAGCATAAATCAGAAAATCGAGCAAAGTACGATGTCGCAGAATAGACTAAATGATGGAAAAAAGAGCAAAGAGATCTACTAAATTACTAAAAAAAAAATCTACCATACCACATAAACCTTATTTTTTAGGCAAAGAATCAAATAAGGCCAGATTATGTTCATTGGTGGAAGCACTCTGTTCTATATCCTTTTTCTTCATGATCAACATATTCATCTTTACTGCATTAGGTACCCATTTGAGTTCACCTTCATTCTAACCAATGTTTGGTCTTGGGTAGCTAAGTCCCACTGAGTTTGTCATCGCTCCCTTGCCTCTTTTGACTACATATTTCAATACTCTTTTGTTCTGTAAGCAATTCATCTTCGTCGATGAATAGATAGACTATAACTCTCATACATGGCTTTTGCCTTTATGTTATAGAGCTAATATTGATTTGGTTCTCATTTAGGCCTTTAGTAGTAATATTCAGTTCTGCATAAGGTTATAGCTCGACTGACTCATTGCGGACGCATATGTCGCAAGGGCGCCACAAGACTTAGGCAATCCTAGCTAAGTCTGATCGAAGTGGGCGCAAAAGTGCTTTTCGACTTACGCAACTCCAGCTAAGTCCGGGGCTTGCCGCAAGGGTGCCTCACCATTTATAAATATTACAGATATATTATATATATTTCTTTTCTCGACGTCGTCGCTTATAAAAAAGAAAGCCTCGCTTCTCGGCAACGTCGCCTGGGAGACGTCGCCCGTGCGACATCTCCTCCCTTCTCGAGCAACGTTGCTGAGGGAGACGTTACCCGTGCACCATTGCATCAAGAGACGTCGCTCGAGCCTCGACGACATCGGCCACAGATTCAAAAAAACAAAAGAATTCGACAACGTTGCCCGCATATTAAAAAATCAAAAAAATCAACGTCGCCCGAGCCTCGACGACATCGCTCGCATATTAAAAAATAAAAAAAAATTATTAAAAAATAAAAAAAACGTTACCACCCGTACCGAGCGATACCATTCGAAATTGCATGCATTGCTCGAAGGGTAAGAAATGCCTCTTTCTGGACATTTGCACTTCCACGATGTCCTCTCAGTGCTTCAAGTTCATCAGCCTTTAAGAGAACAAAAGAAATTATTTTGGGCATTTATTTACATCAAAATAACTAAAACAAACAGCTATAGAGAGTAACACAGATAAGTAACTGAAATTAGATTACCAATACAATGCAATAATAAAATAAAATGCATAAAACAAAGCATGTACGACTTACTTGGAGAAGTGATAGCCAATGCCCTATCGCATCTAAAGCATTTTGAGATTGGAGAAATGCTAGCAAACATTCTAGTGATTCTACATGATTCCTTAAGATAGTAATATGAGGCACAAAAGCACCATCAATAGATTTGGACGTAGGCATGATAACCCTTTGATTGCATGAACAGGACCTAACAAAGCAAGGTTGTAAATCGAGAAGCATCATCCTAAAGCATCGAATTATTCCTACACGAAATTCTTCCGATGCCTCAGAATGTGAAAGAATAGCCACAGCGATAATTTTCTTAAGCACCACAACCATCTGAAACATTAGATTTTTATGTTGTTTCAATTCAAATTTTAATGGAACTAACACTAACATCAAGTTGTCGGATCCTGCACAGCAGAAATTCAATTACAGACCTTCAAGAGAGAACCAAAAGGAATTAGAGAGATGAAGGTGGGAAGAACATCCAATTGTGTCACAAAGGCAGAACAAAATCTGAACCCTCAAATACGTGGGGTTGTTTGCATTTTGAATGAATATCCAAAAGATAGTGTCATATGCGTTGCCTAGGTAAAGGAGAACAGGGGAAAATAGGGGAAGAATCCTTTATCACATAACACAGGTGTCGCAACAATACAGAGAACACCACATTTACGAGTCCAACAGCCTAATAATGGACTTGTGAAAATCATTGTGACAATCAAACAACTCTCTTTCTTCTCATTTGTACTAAATAATGAGTTCAGGAAGTTCTATATGCATTTAAGTCAATCGTATAATTGAACTTTTTCATATAGCCTTCCCACAACCAATGTGTGAAAGCAAATAAATTTATTCTTCACTCGTACCTTGGGAAGCCACTTGGGGAAAGCATATTTGAAGTCAGGTAAGGAAGTAACTCCAGGCCAAGTTTCTTCATTTGGGGTACCCCAAGTTTCTTCATTTGCCCTCCTTGGCTTGCCAAAAAGAACTTCCCATGCTCTCACTAAGAAAATGTGAGAAGTACCACTTGAAATTGCAAAATCAAATCTGAGCAAATAATGTTATAGTCTTACCGTGTAGTGTTATCTAAAATACCTAATCCATATATCTTCAAATTAATTCGTTTAAATATAACTTATTGGATTAATAATTGAACAGTCAAAAAACAACCAGTAAAAAATTAGAAAGTTCAATTTTATGAGGAATTAAAATGTCAAATAAATAAAAGGTTCAATGACTTACTTTGGAGGCCTAATAGAGAGAAGATTGCTCAAAACATCTAGCATGACCAGAACGTGGCACAAAGTTATTATCATAGTAATAAAGGAGACATGAAGGAGAGTTCTTACATCCGCTTCACCTAGATTACGATGTCAAGAAGTTCATCAAATGTTTTAACTATTGCAAGCAATAGTTCTCAAAAATGAGTTGCAAGAAAATTTCTGAATGACATAATAAGAATGATAAATATTCTCCTGTACAATTATATTGGATAACGCTTGATATTACCATATCTTACTTTTAGATGTGCAGTTCAACCCATGTGCCTTGTATAGCAAAGAACATCTAGCAAGGCATAAATATTATTTATAGTAAAGCACTAATTCTTTTTTACTTCGATGAGCTTTTCAAAATCTTGGGCAACCACCAAAGTGCAACACTCGAATGAACATCTGTTGGTGCAACATAAGCCTAGACAAGTTAAAGGCATAAAAACCAATAATGATATACCTGAACTAATTATACCAAAGTAAGCAATATCGACGGGTACCACCGATACCGTGCGGTACATACCAATCTGATAGGATACCGATACGTGGACCACCCGATAACGAACAATATGATTTTTTTAATAAAAAAATTATTTATTATAAATAATAATATTTTATAAAAAAAATATTTTTTTGGTTTTTTGAGGTTCGGGCAACGTCACCGAGGGGACTTCTCAGCCGACATTATCGAGGCGACAACGTCGCCTCAACCACGTCGAGATTGGGCTCAACGACGTCGCCTCAACCCCTGTGAGAGTCGGTTCGACGATCATCTGACCCCTTTCGGTTCGACGCTCAGATGACCCTAATCGTTCGACGGTCCAACGATCATCTGACCCTAAACTTGGGTGATCACCCCTTCCGTTTCAACGGTCATCTTACCCTAAACCTAGGTGATCACCCTAAACTTGAAGTACTCCTAAACTTGGGCGATCACCCCTTCTGGTTCGACGGTCAACTAACCCTAATCGTTCGACAATCCGATTACGATTTCCGATAGCCTATTTTCGATAACTGATTTCCGCCAGTTGATATCCGATTTTCGATATCCGATAATCAATTTCTGGTTTTCGATAATGGATAGCAAGTTTGATATAAAGCTTATAAATGTCAAATGACAGTTATGTATTTAATCTTATAAAGCGTTATAAACTTTATAAGTTTATAGCCCTTTATCGTCTAATATTTATAAGCTTGACCGGTGATAGAATATAAGTTTATAATGCCCTCTGTGATTAGAAGATTTATAGAAGCTATTCGATTTCCGAATTTTGATTTCCAATGACGGATAGTCAGTTTTCGATTTTCAATTTTTGATAGCCGATATCCTGTTTCCGATAGCGGGTTTGCGATTTCCAATAGCCGATAGCCGATTTTGTGCAGATAGTAATCGATTTTCAATTTCCAATGAATTCTGTTTCAATCATTGTTGTTGTATTGTATATTAAGAAAAGACAATTATTATTTAATATAACTATTTGCGCAGGAATTTTATGATTAAGAAGCAATTGCTTCTCGTACAGATCGTGTATTAATATTGTATAACAATACAATACATCGATTTCTGGTTTTCGATTTCTGATTTTCAGCTTATAAAGCTGAACCCCAGAACACTTATAAAGCTTATAAAGCTTTATAAGCTTTATATCAAACTTATAAAACTTATATTACCAATATAAAACTTTTGAGTTTTATAAGCTAATAAAGCTTATAATTGATATGCATTAATAATGCTTCTATAAAGCTTTATAAGCTCTGGAGAAGCTTATAAAGCTTCTATTTCACATAAAAGTTATATAAGTTGACGTATTTACATGTATAACATATCAGATGACAGATGTAACAAAATCAGTAATGAAAATGCATATCAATTATATAGCTTCTTACTTAAAAAGAGATTACTAAAATAATATCACGTGATACATACCTAAGTATAACAGGCCATAAAAAAAAGAGAAGAAAAGAGTAAACTAAATTGGACAAGAATATTCACTCAAGCATTAGAACTATTGCTTACCTTAAAAAGCATTAATCAAAACAATGCTTACCCTAATAAATATCACATTCATTTACTGGCTGTGATTGATACCCTCCTTGGCTTACCAAAAAGTACTTTCCACACTCAGTAAGTTGATCATAATATTGCAAACAGATTAGCTGTATTCATAAAACACTAATGGATAAATATTAAAAAAAGAATAGAGATTAAAGTAAATTGGACAAGAATATTCACTCAAGCATTAGAACAATGAAAGTAAAATAAGCAGCAATCAAGACAATGCTAAACTAAATAAAAATCACATTCACTTATTGGCTGTGGTTGGTGGCCTCCTTGGCTTGCGAAAAAGAACTTCCCATGCTTACTAAGAAAATGTGAGAAGTATGATTTGAAATAGACAAATCAATTCTGAGCAAATAACGTTATAGTCTTACCGTGTAGGATTATCTAACATACCTAATCCATATATCTTCAAATAATGTTATAGTCTTGTGTTGGTGTTGGTGTTTGCTGTCGTGGCCGGTCCCGGGATATCCCCAATGAAGGTCCAACAATTTTGTTGTATCTTTTGATCTCAATAAAATTAAACAATAATTCCACCCAACATTCCAAGTGAAGACTAACAACCTAAAAATTGACAAATCCAATTTCTGGTTGTCAAATAAGAGCAAAAAGGCGATGGGAAATTATTCCAACTAGCACTTACAGTGAACAAAGTTAACCTTGAAAGATTACAAAAATTATTCAGAAACTAGATTAAAAATATGATAATAAGAACATACCAATTGGAACAAAGAAATTAAAAGAGAACAAAGAAATTAATAGCACAGAAGTTAACTATTTAATGTGTATCCACTTTTACAACTTAAAAGAGAACAAATAAATCTTTGTTTTTCGGAATGTGTTATTTCGCTGTGAAATAGTACAAAATGTTGCAATCAAAGTGCTTCGTTTGTTCGTTAATTATGGAAAGCACATGTGAAACAACTAAACTTCTACATTCTTACTAATATTTCATCATAATATCAGATATACTAAATCGAGAAATTTGATATATGAGATATTTGTCTAGGCGAAGATCACAGCAATGTAGGAATCTTTAGTACAATTCACAAATATAAGCAATATACAGTAAAACCATTGCCGAAACTCAAATAAATATCCAACCATATGCAAAAAAACAACAATTTCGAATCTTTAGTTTTTGAATTTCTGAAGTTAATAATCTAAATACAATGATACCTAATATGGCAGATTTCATGGTCATTCGCCATTCATTGAGCAGTACTAATCAAAACTGAAACAGAAGACTATAATCCTTAGAGTACAAATAAGAATCCGAAGAAGGAGATATCATCCACATGATTCTAGGTAATCCATTTATGCATCATAAGAATTCATTTTTGTAAAGCTTTATTTTCATTTGTTCACTGCAAGTGCAAACCGACCAACGCTGAACACCACCCATCCAGCCCTGTGCCACCCGACTGGTTCCCACGTTTTGTGTTGTACGACGCCCTACAGAACAATTAGAAACTTGCATGATTCCCAGTGAAGTAACCAAGAACAATAAGAAAAATGAAATTATAATACGACGGAGTACAGTTACTATATTTTATAGTACATTCATATTGTATAGTACATGCATAAAAAATAGCAACTTACTATATTTTTAGTAAGTAATCTATGATCGCATTTCCCCAGAGTGAACATTTCCTTTGCAGATTAAACACAGGCATAAATTCCATTAAACAGAAAAATAGTAAAAAGCCTTTTCGTATCCAATAAAAAATATACTGTAATTAAGAAATTTTAGGATTTTGTAAGAAATGTTCTATTCGAGGAACGTGGAAAAGAAATATATACTTAATATATTTGGACACCCACGAAAGAAAGAAATCGAAAAGAGGAACCTGAAATATTCAAAGGAAAATAACGTTATCAACGCAAAGACGTGAGATTGACAACAGTAAGACTTGGAAAAATCAGGAATTTTCATAGAAGATGCAAAAGCAGTGACGTTCGCCAAAATTAGCTAACCTATAGGAAGAATCGAACACCACGAAGCTAGCGAAGGGGAAGGGCAGACCTCCATGGCATTCTCGATAAGCCGCAACGATATCTTCCTCAGATACCGTAGCACGCAGAGGCTCCTGTGGTGGAGAACACAAAGATGAAAAGACCTCGCATGAGAGACGTCGCCTCAGGAAAAGACCTCGCATGAGAAGAGACGTCAGGAGAGGCACCGCCTCTGCCGAGACGTCCGGCAATACCCATCGGGAAGATATGTCGATCGAGTGTAAACGTCGCCTGAGAGGGGACGTCGCCGCCTCGGGAAGAAACGTCGGCCGAGAAGAGACGTCCAATGGGAAATGACGGCAAGAGGCGCGGCCTGCGGAAAAGACGCCGCCTCGATAATGAATTGGTATGATGCATAAGAAGAGACGTCGGCTTAGAAGAGACGTCGGGAAAGGCCTCCCGACGTCGCCCTGGGGGAAGAGACGTCGCCGAGGGGTAAAAGTCTCCGCCTCGGGAAGAGTCGCCGCCTCGGGAAGATATGTCGATCGAGTGGAGACGTCGGGAAGAGACGTCGCCTGAGAGGGGACGTCGCCGCCTCGGGAAGAAACGTCGGCCGAGAAGAGACGTCCATTGGGAAAAGACGACAAGAGACGTCGGGAAGACGCCGCCTCGGGACGAAACTTCGGCTGTGAAGAGACGTCGGGAAGAGCCCCCTGGGTCGACGCCTCGGTAGTAGACGACGGCCCGTCAAGAGACGTCGCCTCAGAAGAGGGAAGGGCAGACCTCCATGACATTCTCGATAAGCCGCAACGATATCTTCCTCAGATACCGTAGCACGCAGAGGCTCCTGTGGTCGAGAACAGAAAGATGGAAAGACTTCGCATGAGAGACGTCACCTCAGGAAAAGACCTCGCATGAGAAGAGACGTCAGGAGAGCACCACCTCTGGCGAGACGTCCGGCTATACCCATCGGGAAGATATGTCGATCGAGTGGAGACGTCGCCTGAGAGGGGACGTCGCCGCCTCGGGAAGAAACGTCGGCCGAGAAGAGACGTCCAATGGGAAAAGACGGCAAGAGGCGCGGCCTGGGGAAAAGACGCCGCCTCGATAATGTATTGGTATGATGCATAAGAAGAGACGTCGGCTTAGAAGAGACGTCGGGAAAGGCCTCTCGACGTCGCCCTGGGGGAAGAGACGTGACCCAGGGGTAAAAGTCTCCGCCCCGGGAAGAGTCGCCGCCTATCGGCAGAGATCCGTTTGGAGACGTCGGGAGAGACGCCGCCTGAGAAGAGACGTCGGGAATAGTCGGCTCCTCGGTAATAGACGTCAGGCGAATAGCTCGGTTGTCGTGTTAAGTTCAAAGTGACCGGCTAAGTTGAAAGTGAATTAGTCGAAACTATCGTCCCGGCCCAATCTAGGAAATAGTCAGATCCATTTCGAACCGTAATAATTTGAACTTGTTGAACCGGTCAAATCTGTAACCGGTTCTACCGGTTCGACAATAGTTTGTCGACCCGTAACCGGTCAAACAATTAACCGGTTGAAACCGGGTTAGGCTGGTTAATTAGTCCAAACTTTTGTTTGAACTAGTCAAACCTATAGAACCTGTAACAGGTAATCGGTAGACGGTTTAAGTTGGACTCTAGCCGGTAGTCGATTGAACTTATAATCGGGTTAAGTTCGACTGTAGCCGGTAGTCGATTGAAGTTAAAATCGGTATATGAATGAACCGTAATCGGTACATTTCGTTTCATCACAAGAGGGGACGGCCGGAGCTTTCTGGCACAGGAACAGGAACCTCCAAGCGGCAACCCGCACAACCAAGGCGCAAGTTAGATCACTCCGGTCTTTCCGCGTTAGGGCTCCCGTCTCCTTCCCAGAATGCGTCTCGGATGCAAATATTTCTCCAAATAAAAGAGAAGGGAATGCTCAAAACTCCCTACCCAATGACGAGTCGGCGAGAACTGGTAGTCCGAACCCATTACTGTCGCTTCCATTGGCAGAACGGACATGACACCGAGGATTGTTATGAGTTGCAGTGACAGATCGAGGAGTTGATTCATAGAGGCCATTTGGCCCGGTACCTCCGACAAGATCGGGAGCCCTCCCCTCGTCCTGAGGGTCACGTCGAGCGACGCATCGATATAATCATCGGCGGCCCGGCCTCCGGAGGGAACAGTACCGTCGGACGAAAGTCGTACGCCCGCGTTGCTACAATCAAGGAACGTGAACCGGTTCCCGAGCTAGAAATAACGTTCCCGACCGTGGGGCCATCCCGACTCGAGCATGACGATGCGTTGGTACAGAATCGCCAACGCACAGGTAAATAGGATCATGGTTGACACCGGGAGCTCGGCCGATATACTTTACCTCGACGCCTTTCAGAAACTCGGACTACCAAAATTTGCCATGGAGCCACCACACTCGGCACTCACGGGGTTCACCGGTGACACAATCTCACCCTTGGGCATAGTCACCCTACCCTTGACTCTCGGGGACGCATCGAAGACGAAGACGGTGCTGGCAACCTTCTTGGTAGTCGATCTCCCAACGGCGTACAATGCCATCCTAGGACGACCCACCCTACATAAAGTTTGGGCGGTCATCTCCACCTATCATAGGACGCTGAAGTTCCCGACCCGCATTGAGATCGGGGAGGTCCGGGGAAACCCTCGTGAAACCAGGCAATGTTACCTAACGGTGGGCACCCTATGTAAGAGGTCGAGGCCAGAGCAACACATCGATGACCCTTGTGGAACCAAGCGTCCCGAGCCGACGAGACCCGCGATCGACGTTCCCCTGCAGGAGAGTCGTCCCGAACGGACGGTCAGGGTCAGTTCGGAACTCAATACACAGGAGCGGGCTCAACTCATCGGCCTCCTCAAAGAAAACTCTGACATTTTCGCCTGGACCCCTATCGATATGCCGGGCATCGACCCGAAGGTGTCTCAACACCACCTGTGTGTTTCTTAAACTGCGCGCCCGGTGAAATAGAGGCCGTGGGTGCATGCCCTCGAGCGGCAGCAAGCCGTACGAGAAGAGGTGGAGCGACTCTTGGCGACGGACTTCATCGAGGAATTCAGGTACCCGCAATGGTTATCAAATGTAGTTCTCGTGAAAATGCCCAATGGAACTTGGAGGATGTGCGTTAACTACACCGATCTTAATCGTGCGTGTCCCAAGGACTGCTATCCCCTCCCGAGGATCGACCAACTGATCAACTCGACGGTCGGACACGCTCGCTTCTCGTTCATGTCGTTCGGGCTAGAGAATGTCGGAGCCACCTACCAAAGGACCGTAAACAAGATATTCACCCATCAGATCGGACGGAACATGGAGATTTACGTTGATGACATGATCGTCAAAAGCCAGTCGAGATCAACCCATTTGGCCGACTTAACTGAGACGTTTGCCACGCTGAGGAGGTATGGGATGCGCCTCAATCCAGGCAAGTGCGTTTTTGGCGTGACTTCAGGCAAATTCCTCGGGTTAATCATACACGAAAGGGGAATCGACGCTAACCCGTAGAAGATCCCGGCAATCCTGGATATGCAAGCCCCCCGAACAATTCAGGAGCTTCAGCGCCTCAATGGAAGGCTCGCAGCCCTGTCTCGATTCCTATCCTGATCGGGGGACAGGTGCCTCCCCTTCTTCCGAGCCTTGAAGGATCCGAAGAACTTTCAATAGACGGCAGAATGCGAGGAGGCCTTCACACACTTAAAGCAGCATCTGTCTGCCCTACCTCACCTCTCTTCGGTCTCTACCTAGGAGAGGCTTTACGTCTATCTGGCGGCATCCCAACACGCAGTGAGTTCGGTGTTAGTCAAAGAAGCATCCGAAAAATAGCTCCCAGTCTACTATACTAGTCATGTCATACGAGGTCCCGAGGAGCGTTACCCACCCATCGAGAAGCTGGCGCTGGCGATGATTGCCATCAAGCTGACTGCCATCAACCCGAAGGACCAACCACAACGACGGGTTCTGTCAAAGTTCGACGTCGCGGGGTGATTCCTCAAATGGTCGGTAGAATTGTCCGAATTTGATCTTCAGTCCAAGCCTAGGACTGCCATCAAGGCACAGGCCTTGGTCGACTTCATCTCAGAGCTAACTCAACCAGAGGCGCAAGACCCTGAACAGGTGGAAGCAAAGTGGGTCCTTCGGGTTGATGGGTCATTCGGTTCGAAGGGCGCGGGAGCTGGACTCATATTGGAAGCCCCTTACGAGCGCTCTTTTCATTTCAGCTTTGAGGCCACTAACAATGAGGCAGAATACGAAGCATAACGTGTGTCCGGTTGGCAACCGAGATGCAAGTAGGAGCGGTGCGCGTCCTTACCGATTCATAACTCATCGCCGAGCAACCCAGCGGAGAATACCAAGCTCGGGATCCAATCATGACGAAGTACCTGACTGAGGTAAGAACTCTGGTCGCTAGTTTTCCACGCTTCATGTTATCTAGAATTCCTAGGTGCCAGAACGAGCGAGCGGACACACTGGCGAAGTTAGCTTCGAGATCGACCTCTGGGGAGCACCCCGAGGTTGAGGAGCTTCCCCATCGGGTTGTCACCACCGTGGGAATAGTTGGACTAGGCGCCTCGATCACATGGGTACAGGAGATGCTGAGGTACAAGCGAGATGGTGTCCTTCCCACTGACGACGACGCAGCACGACGTATTCGCGGAACCCAAGCATGGTATTGTGAGATCGACGACCGACTCTACAGAAGGTCATTCTCACAACCTCTTTTACACTGCTTGGATCCCAACGAGGCCCGATTGGTCTTTGCCGAGGTCCACGACGGGATCTGCGAGGAGCACCTAGGCGGCAGAGCCCAAGCGTTCAAGATACTGCGTCAGGCCACTCTGCACCGAGACGCAAGGGCTTACACATGGCGGTGAGATGCGTGTCAACGCCACGCCAGAGCCTCTCGACACCCGACAGTCCCGCTCACCCCTGTGGATTGTGCTTGGACTTTTGTGCAATGGGGAATGGATCTCCTTGGCCCTTTCCCACCGGCGTCGGGGCAATGGAAATACATCATCGTAGGAGTCGACTAGTTTACCAAATGGGTGGAAGCCAAGCCACTGGTGACAATTACAGAGCGCCAAGTCGAGCGATTCGTGTGGAGGAACATTATGACCCGGTTTGACTTGCCCAGGACCATCATCACCAATAACGAAACTCAATTTGCGAGCTCCCGATTCAAGGAATTCTATGCAACATACCAAATACAATTGAGGTTTAGCTCGGTAGCCCATTCCCAAACCAATGGCCTCGCGGAAGTGACCAATCGGTCTATCCTAGATGGACTTAAGAAAAGGACCCTCGCGGCCCGATCAAACTGGGTCGACGAATTGCCAAGTATCTTGTGGTCCCTGTGAACCACTCCCAAGACGACGTACGACGAAGTTCTCCCGTCCGAGGTGGTCATCCTTACCCCTCGAGTGGAAGCCTTTGACGTAGCAACGTCGGGCGACGGAATTCTTGCTGGATTGGACTTGCTCGAAGAACGCAGAACCGACGCCCACCTCAGGACTTTGTCCTACAAACGAAGTGTTGCCAAAAGCTACAATAAGGGCATCCGCCCTCGACCCCTTGGGTTGGGAGACTTAGTATTACGCAAGTCTGAAGTAAGTAACCCGACCCGCCCGCAAGGGAAGCTTGCCCCTAAGTGGGAAGGACCTTATCGCATCATTAAAGTCATCCGACCGGGCACGTTCCAACTCGTAGCTGTATCTGGACAACGCAAACCGAGGACATGGAACGTCGAGAACCTTAGGAAATACTTTGTGTAAAATTTCGCAGAGTCAGATAGTAGTGAAAAGGGGGAACTTTGATTAAATGAAGTTTCGATTACAAAATGAACCCTCAAATGGGGGTGCGCCTAAAAAACAAACAAAAACAAATGGGAGAGGCCCCCTAGGAATTTGTGCACTCCAGACTATCGTCAAAAGGGACCTCCTCGGGCACGTTTACTTCTAGGTCCTCAGGACAGGAGGTGAAGAGGTCCTCCTCGACCTCCGAACCCGGATGGCGCACTCGGAAGCGGGCCATGGCAACTCTGTATTCGTATTCATATGACACTTGGCTTGTCTGGTTCAGGCGAAGCTGGAACCCCTCGGACTTCTTGTAGCCCTCGATCGCCTCCCGCTCCCTCTCCGATCGAAGGCGCTTCTCCTCGATGAGGGCTTCCGAGGAAATCTTGGCCTCAGCTTCCTTCGCGACCAGCTTTGCAGCCAGGTCGGACGCCTCCGTCTTGCATAGGCGGGTCTCTATCTTCTCCACCCGCAGTAGCTGTTGTAAGTACTCGCGAGCCGCGCTTGCGGCCTTAAGCTCGGAGTTGAGACGTGCAACCTTCGCGCCTAGGTCGGACGCCCGCTTCTCTGCAGTCGCGACCGCTTCGGGGCTGGCGCCGACCCGGTTCTCCTCCAGTTGCCGGCGCAACTCGGAGTTACGCTCGCAAAGGCCTCCAATAATCCGATCGACGTCGCGCGCCCTGCCCATGAATGCGGTGGTGTAGTGGAGACTCTGTAGG
The DNA here is from genome assembly GCA_024322285.1 of Musa beccarii. Lineage (NCBI taxonomy): Eukaryota > Viridiplantae > Streptophyta > Magnoliopsida > Zingiberales > Musaceae > Musa > Musa beccarii. The sequence continues at coordinate 33,989 of JAIWVJ010000081.1, forward strand.
GACGACAAGGATTAATAGAACCAACAGAAAGGTAAGAAGGAGTCAGAGTCAAAAAGGACGAAACTTACCCACATCAGCGACTTGGCTGATTTGCCGAGGAGTGCCTCTGAGGGGAGCGAAGCCAGAGAACTTCGTAAGACCAGTGTCAACAGACTTTCCATTAAGATAGCCGTGAGTGAAGGACTTCGGGTCAATGCAAGAGTGCATGACCAAGGATCGGAGCAGGCAGTACGCGGTGCTATACCTTTGCTACTCAGAGGAGTCGGCGACAGAAATGATGGAGAAGGTGGTACAATCCCAAAGGTGACCAAATGTATCGGAGACTTACTCCAAGTTGAAGTGATAACTTCTTGCATTCCTGAAGATCAATGGCAATGAGAAGATTAATCATAGTAGCTGACTTAGCGCAAGGATTGCAAACACTTCAAGTGCTTCGAAAGTGTGAGCTAAGAGCAGGCGAATTCTAGTAACCAGCTCGACACACGAAGTACAACCTCGAGAAGGCGGGCGAAGTCAAGTAACCTTTGCCTTCTCAATTCTCAAGAGGACGGTCAAAACTGAGTATCCTAGTTCTCTTAGTTATCCTGCAGAGGAGCTCTGCATAGATTTGAAGACCCTTCGAAGTGATTTATGGAAGACAACAGTTATCAAGTCCTCA
>JAIWVJ010000082.1:0-33381 GCA_024322285.1 Musa beccarii
AAACAAGAGGTGTTTTATCTGCTTTTAAGATGTATTTACACACAGTATTCCATGCCTTGTAGAAGGTGACATGTATTTTTGCACTGTCGAATTCTGGGAGGGCATCTCTTAGTATCTTAGGAGCCCGTTTTCTTTGGATTCCATCAGTAAGGATTCCTACATGATAATTATGCCCTAGGGTTTCGTGCTGCTCCCTTGCAACAACGATAGTCGTACACGGGATCGCACTCCGGAGTCTGTCAATGATAAGATGACCCTCAATACTCTGCCTCACACGGGTTTTATCAGCCGAACTCAAAGTAAGCAATATAAATCTCCTAAGAGTGGCTTTAGATTCCCCCAAATTATTCATTTTGTTAAAGTTAGAGTGGTTTCTCTCGTTTGTCATTTTGAGAATCATAGATTTCTGTAGCTCTTCGACCTCGCCAAGGTCTTTTAAAAAAGCTAACAAAGGCAAGGTGGTACTTTTCAAAAAGCAAACAAAGGTATTTCCAAGTGTGGAAGGGCGTTTCCCTTCAAATCAATATGGAAAAAGGTGGATTGGATGATTCGTTCTCCTATAGCGACGGAAGCCAGGCTGAGGTTATTGAAACCCCTAGAATCCTGGAATAAGGGAGATTGAGATGGTGTCAAATAGAGTCTAGTGAGCTCATAATTCGCTAAGAAACGACAATGAGAGCACAGAGAACAACTGAGCAGACAACTAAAAAGATCAGAGACGAGCGCACAGAGAACGAACAGCGGACAAGGAGAAAAGTGGCAAAGAAAAACAACAACACAAAGAATAAAGAACGGAACAAAACCTCAAAGAACGAACTACGGAATAACTAACTACTCGCTAAGCTGCAATGAAAGAACTGCAATGCAATAATACGATTGAACTTACCTGCAACACAATAAAAGCACCTTATATATATTTATTATTCGTAAGGATATGGCACCAACTTCCGAGGGGGCAACTTGCAACCAAACTATAGGGAGTCACTAAAACTCAGCTGCTATACAAGACTTGTTTCATTCGAGTTCTTATTGCTACAGTTGCTAAGGAGTTAATACATTTACTATATGCGCTAGATCATACCTGCTTCATTCTCTTTCTTCTCTGTCAACATTGTGAAATCGAAGAATGTGGTTGTAGACCTAACTTACCCTAACCCTGCCTCTCCACTGGAATCTTGAACTCCACTTTATCCTTGACCTCGAGCAGTCTATATACTAGAGGTTAAGAGCAGACAAGCATATACTCAATAGGGTTCACTCCGAGTTCAATTCATTCCCAGTCACTTAAGGGACGAGTTCAATTCATTCCCAGTCACTCACCTTTTGTAACAGGCAATTCTATACTATATGCATTGCTCGAAAGAAGGAATGTAGCATCTGTTGACTCGCCAATAGATTAAATTCTAGTTTCAGAAGAGTAAGGGGCAGAGTACTGTTAGCTGTTACTTATCTGCTTGTTTAGTCGTTATACTTGGCTAGTTCAATCTGTGTTTGTTGGCGATACCAGAGAGGCATATTACATTCTTAACCCCCGGCTGATGATCCCGTATTGAGCTCCCCTGCCGCGTCACATTAGTGAGGTCGACCACACCCCCCTTCAGCAGTAGAGAAAAGAGATTCGATTCGGCTTATGCCCTTGGAGGAAGACTTACTAATTTCACTCTGGCTTGGCTCCAATACTTTATTTATAGAACTTACCCTTTCCGAACCTTTACTTCCCGCCAATACTATATTTGGATTCTTCCTTTCACTCTCTATTGCCGGATTTGTATATCTATCTACGCTCGAAAACAAGTCCTGTCAAACTTGACTCTAATGCCCTGCTGACTTAACCAACTACGTTACTTGTCTGCTTGGTTGCTCTTAACAAAGCTAGTAGCGGAGGGGAGTTTCGAGTGAATCCAGAGTTTCATCCCGAGTTGAATCAGTTTCAATGAAATTCTTTAACTAGATGCGGAAGAGAGGAAGCTGTTTCACTAGTAGCCTGTGTAGTTGCGTCGGTTAGCTTGTTCATTTGTTGTTACTTGATTGAGAGCACTGTATTTCTTTACTCGTTTCTGCCCCTCTAACTTCCCCTTGATGCTTCTAAACAAGCTTCTCTACTTTATACTGCCTCCACAGCCTCTGATCCTTATCTAGTTTCTGCTTCCTCACCTTTGCCAACGTAACTTTACTTAACTCGCACTGCTTATTCAGTTACTTCGGCACAATCACCTCTATCGTCTACTTCGGCACAATCACCTCTATCGTCGCCAACACAAGATTCAACGACATGACTGACAATTCCAATTCTGCTATAAAGATCAGTAGGAGAGCGATATAGGAACTCAACTCTAGGAAAAAGAGACGGACGCTCGGACTTGCACATCGTATAGCCGGTTTTCTTCTGTATCTTTTGTTTGGTACCTTCACCGGTAGCAAAGACCTACTCCTTACTTGATTTCTGAAAAGAAATACTTGCATTCTTACTTTTTGGTTGACGTATTGTACAGCTTTACTTTCATGCTTGCTTGTTAGTTAAAGAATCCAATCCCTGTAAGTAAGGTGCTGAAAGCCTATTGAACTAAACCTAGTAGCACAAGCCTGGGTTTGCTTATAAGCTTCCTGTCTTAGTGTTATAGTGCTTTCAAACTGCAACTCCCACTCGAAATTCTTTAGTTTTATTGTTAGTCCGCTAGTTGCCTCTTTCATGCCCTCTGAATACAAACAAAGTCTACCTCCCTCTTTTTCCACTCTTAGACTCTAGCTCCCCAGCCTAACTTGTTAGTTTGATTGTTATGCTAGTTGTTTTCATATAGTAATCCCTCCCGCTAGAAGAGAAGAAAACCAATGTGCTATAAAGAAGCGAACACTGCCCAGCAACACTATAACTATACAAATGAAAAGAATAGAAAGTCCGGGATAAAAGGATTACAGTACCAATCCAAAGAATACACCTACGACAACAGGGCTCGAACCACCCTGCTAGCAATACTTCAAAGGCAACTTCTAATGAACTACTCTCCGATAAGACTTTCAATATCAATTCTAAGAATGGGCCTGGTGCTTCTAATAAGATAACTACCCGCTATAAGAATACACCTAGTAGTTACAAACATACTTGAACTCGGAACTGGGAATCAACTACCCCATTGAAACACTTTATCTGACAATAAAGAAAGAAACAGTGCCTAGCGAACCTAACCCGGGGTTTAGTCAACAGCTTGCCCGTTGCTTATCGAGTTCATTCACTTATCCTTTTCTAACCAAGTCTTGTGTTTTAGTCCTGTGTTTTAGGTCTGAAAAGCCTGATCCTGATCTATATCTTTCTGCAGATCCTACTCTTGCTTCGGCAACAGATCCTTCTTTGACAACTTAGTCTTATCCTTACTATCCACTAGAAGAGTAAACAACAACACTTGTTTATTGCGCAACGTCTTTCGAAAGGACTAACACCTTTTCTTATAGTTTCTAAGCACCAATACTAGACTTGACTCGAATTCCATACTCTCAGCTTAGTATTGTTGCCCGAACTTCCATAACGTTGGCGTGATTCGGTTTGAGCAACGGATCCTGACGTGAGACATCTTGTTTACCTTGTATAATTTCTATTACTCTCTTGCTCTTGCTGGGCATCTCATCTTTTATATCTTAGAACTCGCAAGTCAAATTCTTATACTACATTGGTTAGGTTAAGAGCGGAGGGGTAGTTACTCTCTCTTTAGGAGCTGTCTAAGACCGAAGAGCAATCCATGTTATTACCAAGTCCTGATTCAGACATTATAACTGCCTTTCTTTGGGAGTCCTAATTGAGCCTATTGCAACTATACCTTTTCGCTTTTACTGAGACACCTCTTCTTGCGCCAACACTAGCACCAAAAGAAACAATACTTGAACACGATGAACACAGGAGCGGATTTTCACTTGATTAAACCTACAATACTGGGATTTCCCCTTAGCATCCCGAGTTGCTTGTTAGGTGCGGTGCTTAACCTTTAGTTGTCATAGAGTTCTATTTCTGTACCTTGCTTGTGTTCAAACAGAAAAGAAATATGAATTTGGAACTGTGAGCTCACTAACGGTGGATCTGATCTGGAGTGGCTTTAGTTAAGGGGAAAAAACCGAAGTAGTGGTCGACAAGAGCTGCTGACGCTGCCCTAGGTGGTGTTGCTGACTTTACTGCTGATTCAGATCTTTCTTTGTCCTGTGCCCTTAAGTAATTGTTTCCTTATCCTTTATTTTAGAATAATAAGATATAAGAATGAAAAAGGCACTGCTCCTATCTTACCTGGCGAACATTAATTCTTACATCGTAGTACATAGCACATACAAGTTTAATCCCTGGAGTGAAAGGCTTTCCCGAATCAGGTGTTAGTCTAGAAGTTACTTCAAACTTGATCTGGATATCGCTCTTTTGCCTCTGATACGGATCTCTCTACTTTAAGTCTATATTTGCTATAAGGCAAGTTACTACTAGACAAGTCGACAAGCAGGCAAGTAACTACTAGACAAGGAACGTATAAACAAGCCGACAAGCCGACAAGACACTACTAATGTGTCGCGTAGGGTAGCTTGACTAGACAAGACGACAAGGAACTACTAATGTTCCGCGTAGGAGTTCTCGTGTCGCGTCAGCGAGTTAAAGGCGCGTAGGGTAGTTGGGCTAATGAACAAGCAGACAAGCCGGCAAGCTACTACTAATGTAGCGCGCAGGGTAGTTTAGCTAACGTGGCGCGGCAGAGAAGTTGGGCTAACGACCGCCAAGCCGACAAGACACTTTATGTGGCGCGTCAGTAGTGGCGCGGCAGCCCTTCTTGCAGGCGCAAGACGGCCAAGACACTACTAATGTGGCGCGGCAGCAACAATAGTATGTTATAACGAAGTTATGACAATTCCTGTTTTCAGCGGTAGCGAGTCCCTAGCGTTAGCGAGTTAAAAGCGTTAGGAGTTATAAGAGCGGCAGAGAACTAGTTACGCGGCAGGAGTTCTTGTTCCGCGTAGGGCCAAGTCACTACTAGACAAGACACTACTAATGTGTCGCGTCAGGGACAAGACGACAAGGAACTACTAAACAAGCAACTACTCATGTTGCGCGTTAGCGAGTTAAAACCGCGTAGGAGTGTCGCGGCAGTGTTGCTATTCCGGTTACGCGGCAGTGTTGCTATTACGTGTCTAGGCAGGGCCGCTCTAAAACAGAGCTGGCTTGTGTGTTTTTTGCGAGTCAATCGCTCGGAGCGGATGAATGATTGAGTCCGGTTTTGTATGCTCAATCTGTGTTGTTACCTACTTGATTGCTGGAAGTAAACGAGAGCTTAGCTTATGAATTTCTTTCCCTAACGTTTGAGCTCGTCCTCGGATCTTTATCTTTATGAATTTCTTTCCCTAATGTTTGAGCTCGTCCTTTGATCTCCTCCTTTTCACTCTCTTCCGGTTTAGCCCCAGCTTTCGCTTTTCTCTGACCTTACGAGGAAAGCACATAACTTCCGCTTCTATTCAAAGATTCGATCGTGATAAAATCTCCTTTTTGTATCTAGTCAGTCACGTCAATGATGATGATTGAATGAATCGCTTGAAGATCAGAGTGGCATAGGATCGGAATAGTATCAGCTGCCCTTATTAAGGTCTAAAGTAATTCTAGTTTGATTCATAGCTCAGGCTCAGCCAAGTTCTCGTATGGATTGCCCCTATAGTTGTCATCATCGCGTAAGAGGTCGTGGAAGGGGGTTCTAATCTCACCGCCAAGAGAGGAATAAAGAGGAGGTGCTATAGCTACGTTCAGTCAAGTAACGAGGAAAAGCGGAAAGTAATTAATGTCAAGTGAGAGCGCTACGAAGAGCAAATGCTTTCTCAAACTTTTAACATAGGATGCCCCAGGAAAAAACAAGGACCGATACTTATAGGCTTGGGCTTGCGGATGCGGGCAGTTTCCAATCCATGAACTTCGTACAGAGCATCTCGGAGGAAGATGAGCAATTAGAGCTGCGGACAAATAATAGAGATTTGGTTCATGTCTTACTGATCAAAAATAATACCTTTGTTACCGTGACAGATGCTAGGGGGAATAAGAAGACTGGGGCCTCTGCTGGTTGTTTGGAGGAAAGAAAAGGGCGGTCTCGTCTTTCTCGGTATGCTGCTGAAGCAACTGCAGAACATGTCGGGCGATCCGCTAGAAAGATGGGTTTCAAGTCAGTTGTCATGAAAGTGAAAGGATCTACTTATTTCAGGAAAAAGAAGAAAGTGATCTTGAGCTGGATAGAAGGTTTTCGAGGTTCAGGAGTAGGAGATCCATCTCCCATTTTCTACATAAACGATGTGACCCAACTTCCACATAATGGATGTCGACTCCCCAAAAAACGTCGTGTTCAAATAGTTCCCTTTTTTGAATCTCCATTTGCACGTTAAAAGAAAGAATAACGGATCAAATCTGACTCGGAAGTAAGCTATAGTAAACGACTTATTGACTGAGCGATACTCCATCTTACTTTATATGCATCCATCTAGCAAAGCCGCGTGAGTAAAGAAAGCAAGCACCCGTTACTTTGTAGTAAAGCCGAAGCTACATTGTAGACGTGAGGATCCCCTTAGATTAAGCCCTCCCACTTTTCCTATATCTATCAAACAAAGTAATCTATTTGTACCTCAAGCTATCACCTCGACGTTTTGAGATAGCCTTAGATTGTCTAGTTTTGAGCGTCCGCTGTAGCTCTAGTTGTCGTGGGGCTAGCTGATGCTTTTTCTTTCTCTCCTTCTAGTTTAGGATTCGAGTAAGCGCGCAATAGTGACATCTTCAAACAGGGCGGCCTTATTGCATTTGTTTGCGCGTCACACAATCCAGCGTATTTGTCATGCAGAAACTCGGTTAGACCTTAAACTGCAACAAGAATAAGGTGGAAGCAAAGCACCCATTTTGTAGGATATGAAGCCCGATGTGCCTTAGCTTGTGACCCAAGCCTGAAGTGAAGTTACTTACTATAATAAGAAAGTTCTAGGATAAACTCAATTTCTCTTTCTTTCTTTTATTTAACCAGCAAACAAAAGCGGAAAAGATCAAACCTCTGCGAAGCTTATGAACGAACCGAAACCCATCTTCCAAATTGCTAACTAAAGCTTGACATCACCCTCCTTTATATAGAGAATAGAATATTGATAGATAATAGAATATTGAAATAGAATATTGATAGATAATAGAATATTGACATCTATACAGAACCGAGACCTTAACCTCTTCAAAATATCTTGGTTTGGTTCGGTTGTCCTCTTTGCTAGCCTGAGTATACTACTAGTTCAAAACCCTTTGAAGAGACAAGGGGTCGATGTTGCTAGGCGAGGTCAACTCTATCATTGTTCTCCCTTAATCAATATCTAAATAAGCAAGGCAAGCCAGCGAAGCTGCCCTTGATGCAGCAAAGCTAGGTCGTGCTCTTATCGCGGGGAAAGGATCGACTCCGAAAGATCTGAGAAAGAACAAGAAACACATTTGATCCACACTTATAGCAAAGAGCGGCTTTTTGAGCAACTATACTGGCATTTGCTCTAACCGTCTAGCTGCTTTTGCATCTTTGTCATCCATACTATCGGGGACCTGGGGCAACCAATCAGAAACACTCTATCATTGAATTGTAGTGGAGTTCAGAAAGCACAAGTAACGGCTTGCAGCAACAAACAATGGAACAAGCTACAGTGCAAGTAGAAACAATGATGCTACTAAGCTTTGGAGTGTGCTGTTAGTGAGCTCTCCGGGCAGTCAAGTCGTTGCGAAAGACAGAGTAGTCTTTCTCATCTAGTATTTTCATTCCCTTGAAGAGATTGTGTTTCAATACGAGAAATGCCGATTCTGATAAAAAGCAGTAAGCAAAGCAGTGTGGGGCGCTTATAGGATAGGATAGGAGAGCACTAAATAACAGGGGGAAAAAACAAAAGATTGTGTGTCTCTACAATTCCTATATTTGCTTGATTTGCCATACTCCATAAAACTTGCCTATTTCTGTGAAGGCTGATTGGAGTTCATTAGTTTCCTACCTAATACGAGATAGGACCTGTGTGGGCCTTACAAAAGATTATTACATCCTCTGCCCTTCCTGGAGAGACTCAAGAATGGAATTTGATACTCCATTGGTCCATGCGGGTTCTCCATAATAATGATTATGCCCATTTGACTGGAGCTAGCTCGACTATCGAAGGAAGCAAGCCATAGAAAGCATAATTTTGCTTGATGATGTGATTTATTAGACAAGTGCATCGGTGGTTTATCGTAGTGGGCTTTGACATCTAAAGTAATGCAACCCTTTCTTTCCTCTCCAATACTTAAGAGCCAATCATCAACTTTATGCTTGCCTGTAGTAAAGCCCCTTACTCTTGCTTGTTTCAAATCATTTCACTGACACAACAATTGACGACTGCTTTCCCTTTGCTTAGTTAGTGCTTCTGTAATAGGCGCCTGATTGACAGCTTTCCCAACACCGAGCTTATTGAGTTGGGCTGGGCCAGTGAGACTTACTATACACTGCGGAATTTAATCTAGCTATACACCAAAATCTAGATTCAAGTAAACAACCTTCACCTCACCTAAAACAGCTTACTCTCTTGGGGCCAGGCCACTTGTTGCAATGTATTTGGTTTCCCTTGCTTGAAGAGAGCGTTACCAATCTCCTTCTTTAGAGCGTTACCAATCTCCTTCTTATAGAATCCTCGTAACTGGTCACCCTATAGCTGACTGCTTTCATTGGACATATTCTGTCATAAAGTAACCTAACTCAACAAGCAATGGGGAGTTTAGGGGAACAAGTAAACAAGCAACTATTAATGGCTCGCTAATGCGCTTAATTATACAAAGCTTGTTCAGTATAGTTCCATAAGCGCTAAGTGCTTCAGTATAGTCTGGAAAAGCAAGCAATGCAGTTCGGAGGTTTCACAACTCTCTTATATCATTTTGTAGTTCGGAGGTTAGATTACAACTCTCTTATATCATTTCTTAGTTATATTGAGTTAGATTTGATTCCTTTATCGAGTGTCTTCCTTTATGCAAGTTATATTCTTTGATTTTCAATTAAACAAGCCCCGAGTATGGAGTAAGTTCAGTGAGAGGGTTCAGGCGCAATCCAAAGTGGTAGAGAACAAGAAGCACATTATCCTTATTATCCTGAAAAAGCAAGGGCAGCTTTAGCTGGTGAGCTGCTGAGCTGCTGAGCTGCTGAGCTGCTGAGCTGCTGAGCTGCTGAGCTGCTGAGCTGCTGAGCTGCTGAGCTGCTGAGCTGCTGAGCTGCCTGCTGGCTCCTTGAACCGATAACCATCCTTCGGCAAACCTACCTCTTTCTTTTTAGCCTATCAGTTGGACTTTTCAAACTTAGAGCGAACAGAAACATATCTCAGAATTTCATCTCTATAGTCTAGCACATAATATAGAAGATAAGGAACCTAACCTAAGACTGCATTGCTTCTCCTTTAATAACGTCGGCTTGTTCCCTTGCGTTAACTGTAACTTGTTCCGCTTCCATTCTTCCAAAGCTAACGTCTGAACTCTAGTAACTCACAAAACTCTATGCTTTTCTAAGTCGCGCATATGATAGAAATTGGTAAACAAGGATAGCATTGCTTTAAGAATTACACTGCAGTGCTTCCTTAAACAAAGAATATCGGCACCACCCTTTCTATAAGGCCCTATACTAATAACTTGCAAGAGGCATAGACACCGTGTTAGATGAGTTTCTACTTGTTCCCGCAGGCTTAATTGCGCTGTTGTGCTTATTTATAGGGGCGTTTGCGCGTTCGGAGTTTAGTGGGCAGTTTAGATGAGCATGAGAAAAGAGATTCTCTTATAGATTCAACAAGAATAGGACATTCTTTACGCGTAAAGAAACGGTCACGCGAGCTACAGCACGAACCCGTATTCAGGACGTAGCGCTTTAGCTGTTAGGTAGAAAGTTCAAAGTCTCTTGCCCAAGTCGTAGTTGCGCGTAATGAATCAGCGGTGTCAGCAGCATAAGGAGTCATAGGTCTCAGGTGATCCAAAAGTGCTATAACAGGTGCTCGAAAGTAATAATGGAATTGAAAACATAAAATATGAGTGAAGTGCCAAGAAAGTATACAAGATCAGAAGCCAAACAATCAGCAGTTCGCATGTCAGCAACAAGGAAAGTTTAGGCTAAAGCAGTATCATCAGCTGTATAAAGTATTGTTCCAGAAGCATAAGATGGAAAGTAGACCGATAAAGGTTTGTTTGGGGGGTTTTGTTATAGATAAAGGTAATAAGGGTAGATAGATATGAAATTCCAGCTTCTGCGATGAAGTCGACAAGACTCGCACTGCTTATGCGGATTCTCTTACTGCAACATTGGAACCTATATCTACACTCGAACGGCACTGGGGATGAAACTACCCCAAGAGACTCTATGGAAACTGTAAACATAGATCTAGCGCATCCAGTATAAGACTCAGAATAGGGGCCAAGCAACTACGAGGAAAGAGCTTCTTGAATGGAACAAGTCAGTATTAGACTCTTTGAACTCCGTTAGTGCTTCTGTATCTGTAATAGGCTGCTCTCGTTCAGAACTCAAAGGATAGGTAGTAGGTCGGGTGTTTTACTTCCTGTTTCATCCCGGTTACTTCCCTTTCCACTCTCAAGTCCAGTTTTTTGGGGTCATTCTACATAGGATTGAGATTGAGCGGTTCAATTGGCTTTCTGTTCTAGTGTTGCCGACTCGAATGAAGCAGTTAAGTTAATGGGTGTTGCGGCTGTAAGAAATCTATGTTCGAGTTGAATCATAAACTGAATCCGTATCATCAGCAGTTCGAGTTGACGAACGAACACCTGAGTTGGAGCTGGAGAAGTCCTTGAGAGAGGTTCGGTGCGAGTCAAGTCTAAGCTTTAGAACGGATTCAGGTCCTAGAACTGTCACTGCTTTATCTACCAGCAGCTCATTCTTCGCAGCCCTCGCTTCAGAAGGGAAGGAGACTTATATGAAGCAGCTTACCTTACAAGCGCCTTAACGGCAACACCTCTGATTCAATAATGACCCGCTTATACTCTATACTCCACTCTATCTGCGCCCTTGCCCAATACAGAATATCAAAGTAAGCAAGAAAATAATAAGTAGAAGCTCTTTGGCCTTGGGTGCCTCAATTCCCATCTTTATGCTGCAGGACGTATCAACAAGCGAACGAACAAGAAATAAAGGCAAGGGGTCCGAAGGAGGGGCAAAGAACTAGCTTTCGCGCACCCAAAGAAAGGTGCATTAATTCATAATGAACCAGCGGTTAGATATCTAGGAGTTGGCTTACATTCATATCTGATAGAGGAAGAGTCTAAAGCAGATGCAGTGCGGGTACAGGCGCTTTCGGAGTTTCAATTGAGAATTTCTATGAAAACCCCATCTAGATATTATTCTTTTGATGAACTTCAATTGGCTTGCTTCTGTATAGCTCACAGGTTTTAGTGCTTTTGCCTTATAGTTCCGCTGTAGCTCAAAGTATAGAATTGGAATATTAGTCTTGTCTCTCTGAATACGAGTCTCTTTGCGTGCTTGGTTTGACCTTGTAGTCTGGGTTTGACCTTTTTGAAGAACCGACACAATCACCTCTTTCTAAGACAAACTGATTAAACTAAACCTAACTAAAATACCCGACTCCCACTCCTGTTCCTGTACACCTAATGTTCGAAATACAAATTGACTTTCTACCTGTCAATGTAAATTCAACAAGCTAACGGAGAGTTCGAGCTCCTCTAGTGCATTTGAGCCTAAGAACATGGACCCAGCACCTTTCCTAACCTAAGAACATAGACCGGATCGCTCCTATCCTAAGAACATAGACCCGCCTACTATACTAATATTATTTGCAAACACTTAACATTAGCACTTTGGCGAACTCCCTAATGCTGTAATCCTGCTTAGTTGCTTATTGAATGTGAGTGAACAAACGCATAGAGGCATAAGAGAATGTCTGAGTGCAAAAGAAAAGAATGGAGTACAAGAAGAGAATGGAGTGCAAGAATCGAGTAAGTAAGTTTCATCCTATTTAGAAGCAGTTGAAAGAGATGCTTTATCTTGAAGAAATTCTATACCAAGTGCTGAGGCTGCAAGTGAAGTTGAGCGAGGAAAAAGGGATGCTGTGCAAAAGTAAGCTGCAATTCCATTAAGGTCGGCAAGTGAAGTTGAGTGCCATATAGCTAGCCTTCCGCGGATAGTTAGTTTTTAAGTGAATGAAGTATAGGAAAGGTGGGCGTCTGCGAGATAGGTTCTTGATTGTCTTGATTTACCTTTGTCTGAAAGGCCGGGTGCGCCTATGATATTAGTGATTCAAGTCAGAAGTAAGCAAGTAGAGCAGAGCAAGAGAAAATGGAACTAACTAACGCACAACGTGAGCTCGGAATGTGAACACGCAAAAAGAAAGGCTGCCTCTCCATTCATTCTTTAAGTAAACAAGTTTGTAAGGAAAGAGTACGGAGTGAAATTCCCATTTCTATCATATGCTTAATAGATTCAATTAAAGGAAAAAGCCCCGAAAGTCAACTGTGAGTCAGCAGAACTAGCAAGGGAACAAACAAGCAAATGAGCATTGAGGTGACCCGTTACTTGATTCTATAATGTGTGCATGAAATCTATAATGAATGTATGAAATGAATAATTAGCAAGCAATGGGCTGTTGTGAGTTTGTGCCAGCTGTCATAAGTCTTGTGTAGCTATCTAAGATGTAAGCAGTAAGATAGATGGTTTCTGAATTAAGAACTTAGATGCGCTGATAGAGAGAACAAGCATTAACCGAGCTGTAAAGAGAGTGGAGTTGGAAAAGTAAAGATAGAAGCGTCGGAATAGGCACCCTATTAGGTTAAGTAGAAAGTAAGGGTGAAGTAGTGAGTCAGAGCAGTAAAGGGTCATGTCATTCTTTATAGGCAGGCAATGAATTAGAAGAGCCTTACATGGGTAGAGCCTTACAGGGGTCTTCAATAAGTGATTAGTCATTAGCAACAAAAACACCCTACCGCAACTTGAGACTCCTCGATCGTTAAGGAAAAGGAGAGGGTAGATTGGGTTACAAGATTGACTAAGGCAAGAGAGAGAGGGGATTGAGCTTTCAACTATAACAGGGAAAGGATGAATCTCATATACTATTCAAAGGATGAATCTCATAGACAATGTAATTAATCAAATCTATGGAAATGCAGGAGATCACAAAAGAACAAATTCCATATCCTAGGAGAATCCTCATAAAGATCTTATTGAGCATATAAAGCACTACTTCCTACAAACATTTGATATGAGGGTACTCGACTTGACTTACTGCTCAGCTTTTCATCTCTATAGGGTTGGAGTTAAGAATCCAGAGGAGAAGTGTTGACTCGGGTGTCCAAATCTGCCAACAATCATTTATTTCTCTAACCGGAAATGAGACCCTTGTGCTTTTCACCACTGTCTGTTCCGTCACTGTCTGCACTGTGATAACTGAGTAAGTACGTAAAACTGGAGCTCTTGACTTTCTTCCTTACTATAGCTCTTTAGGAAACGACCTGAGTTTCGGGAACAGCCTTTTGACCATACAATAGGGTGGGTCGGTCGATGCTTTCTGTTAAATTATGGGTTGGGATCTCCGGCTAGCTTCTAAGAGAATCCTAGAAATTGGAACTTTAGGTGAGGGCAGCGAATATGGCTGGCCCTCGAGGGTATGGTACCAATGAAAAGTATTGGCTATGGATTTTCTATGCTTCGGGTGCAGTGGATTCCACCCTTGAGAAACCCTGATTCAATAACCCCGGAATTTTATAACAAAACAAGTAGAACCGTGATGAGCACCGTAAACGGACATTGGACGAAGAACCCCCTCTATGCGGGCCCTGACTATATTTATTGAGGAAAACGGACGGTACAGAGGCACGGGAGCTGTATGGGCTTGGCTTGCAACACCAATACTCAGAAGGTAAGCTTAATAGCTCACTGCTCGAGCGCTCTTGCACCGAAGATGGCTAAGCGATCTGCCCGTGGGATGATATTGAAACACTTGTTCTTGCGCCCCGCCCTTTCAGATAAGCCGAGAAAACCCTTAGAGGCATCTTCCATTCATTTCGATGAAGGTCTTTCTGCACCATATTTGGATCTTCCCCTTCTGCGATCCGGAATTCCCAGCAAATCCTTGACTCCTCGAATACGATGGGATTTCACACCTGGCGAATCTTTCACTCTACCTCCTCTTACTAAGACTATAGGATGTTCCTGCGAATTATGACCTTCGCCTGGAATGTGAGCAAATATATGTTGTTGATTGCTCAACCGTACTTTGGCTATCTTACGTAGAGCTGAATTGGGTTTTTTCGGTGTTCTCGTCAGAACACGCAGGCATATTCCTTGCTTCTGGGGACATTGATCCGAAGCTCGAGTACGGTTCGTGCGCCGTTTTTCTTCTCTACCATGACGAATCAATTGATTGAATGTAGGCATCCCTATTTCCTATGTCCTTCCCCCCTTTGCCCTATCACTTGTTTTTACTCCCGATCCGAAGCACCCCTTTTCCATTCATAGATGGATCCAATCGTCAAAATCAATAAAAAGGCTATCATCGACCAAAATCCAAACAGATCAATCTTGTTGGGAGGTACTGCCCAAGGAGAAGAAAAGGTAACTTCCGGATCAAGGATAATAAATAAAATAGAGACCAGATAAAATCGTATATCGAAACGACTTCTGGCATCACCAGAGGGATCAGAACCACATTCATGGGCCGACAACTTTTCTGGATAGGTGGAACTATTAGAAGCAAATGGAAAAGGAACACCGAGTGAGATCAAAGAAACTAGCGGACTCATCACCAAATATATACAAATAGGTGCAAATTCCGACATCACCAAAGCCCACTTCGTTCTCTCGCTCTGCTCGCGGCGCTCCTTGCTCGCGGAGCGGCATACCAAAAAAACCTACTAATAAACTCAACAAAGAAAATTATATGTGTTTTAGCCTAGAGAAGGCGAGTAGATCCATATATTTGAGAAAGAGAGCGACTTTACCATACGATAAAAGACCTGCCTTGTACGGGTCTGATGATGAGGCTGAAATGTTACTTACATCGACATTCTATACTCAACCTCTTTCTTTTGATCCGATATCCTCTAATCTAATAGGATAAAGAAACCAACGAGGGGTGAGCTCACTGTTGCGCTAACATGATTATGAGATTCTCGTTTCAGGGCGGCACCTACGTAGCGGTAGCTTTCCTATGTTTCCTTGCGTTAGCACAGCCGTTTCGTTTTCTTCGCCGTTTTCATAGTCCACTATGCAATCCTAAGCGCTATTTCAAGTATCAACATAGTATGTGCTTTTGTCGGGACTACCTATTTATTGATTCCCCGCTGCGAAGAATTCTTTTGGTACGTTCAGGGGGTAAAGGCGGAATTCCATTTCTCCCAGGTCAGGTTATTGTAGTCCTCATCCCATCTTCTCTATCTAGCTCCCCTGATCATTCGTATAAGTCTTGAGGAAAGATTCTTATTCTCTCTCTTTCTTTAATAACCTAATAAGAGCATTGAGAATTCCCTGCAGTATTCCTATAATAGATAGACTATTAAATACCCGATTCATAGCTTTAGTAGAAGTGCTTCTTATTCATTTAAAGATAGGTAAGAGGTCGATCAAATTAATGGTGTTATTGAGAAAGAGCCCAAACCTTGCCCTTACCGCTCTGTGGGTGAGTGAGGTGGCTAACTTAACAAGGTAGAATAGATATTACCTCTAGGGCTAACAAAAGTGATATGAGTGCTTCTGCAGGTGATTAAGGCCCCGCTCCGTTCTCTTCCGTAATAGTGGAACTTGCTTTGTAAGCAAATGAGTATAAGTAGTGCCGTCTTCGGTTCGGATAGAAAACAATGAAAGAGACAGACTGACTTCAAGGTTCAGAGCAAGAGCACAGAAGCAAGATAGATGATTCCACCCACTCTAAATGGAGCGAAGTGAGTCATTGGCCAATGGGGAACGTATAATCAGTCCTTGCTTTCAAAGGTTTCTAGATAGGCCCTCTCTCTCTACCTTTGACTACCTTTTATATTCGTATATGCTGAGAATAATCTTTAGGTTGGGTTGGCCTTACAAATGTCAATATCGTTTTTCTTTGAAGAAATTGAAGACGCTCTTATTTCCTATGGTCAGATAAAATACTATCCCCGTAATTTCCCACTCAGACTGAGGAATCGAGCATCAAGCAAGAGAGCACTGCCACGAAGCTTACCCGGTCCACTGCGAAGGCCTTCCTCTGCTAGCGACTACTAGAGATCAGTTCACTTGAATTCTTCCTTAAAACAGGGCCGCATCTGTGATCTGGTAGGAGAGATAGAATAAGGTCAAACCCAGGGTCTCAGGAGACTCAGGTCAGTAAACTAATTCATAATCGAAAGAAAGTGTCTCCCCATCCAACTGAAGCAGACATGATCAATAGTAACGCCACGAACGGAATTCATTAAGGCAATCCTTGAATCGATGGCCAGTCATGGCAAGTGTTAGCAGCAAATCATGTAGATGCCGCGCATATACTTTCTTCTTTTATTGCCCGAACAATACAACGCCATTGGGGGATTTCCCTGGCCTAATTTGCAAGAAGCGCTCTGAAGGCAAACTCGTCTTGGCGAGAGAGAGGGACCCAAGGTTTTCTCCAACCCGGATTGCACTAGTCTAAGGGACATGCCCATCATAGAATTAAGGGACAGAGGACAGTAGTTCGTTAGCTGAGACCACTGGTAATCTTTAATGCTTTCAACTTTCTAGAAGGAAGGAAGGCACTATAGGTGTTAAGGGGATTGGAGGACAAGAGGTTGGAGTTAGCAACGCTGGGAAAGGATTGGAAGGAAGTAATATTGCAATTGCTTTAGCTTAGAACTATTCTGGAATCCAAAAGTGAGTGAGTGGGCTACTAGGAGTAAGTCTGGTTTAGTGGACAAATAGTAGCAAGCTAACGGAGTTCAATATTCAACATCTTTCAATAGTAGCGGACGACAGCGACTGCAGGAGTTATCAATAATACTATAAAGTATGTTAATAATAAACTTAACGAAACTTCTTATTACGGGAGTGTGCAAGAGTCATTGTATCCGGCCGGTGTGGGAATATGAGAATAAGCTGCAAGAGAATCCATCCCGGGAGTGACATATTCAAAAGAAACTTCCTCAGGCTCTATCCCAAGCTGCTGGGGCTAGCAAAGACTCTTTCATGAATATGTTATTCCATCCCTAACATCCGATTCCATAACTGTAAGAGTTGATTCAATACGAGATGCTCTCGGGACTGAGACCGTCCTACTAGGGAATATCCCATACGTATTAACAAGCGTGCTACTGGCTTTTTACCGGATTGCTACTCCTTTCACTTGGAAGACCTACTTCACTCCTACTGGCTGAATGGCAGGACACAGGAGAATAACTTAGTCCTGTGCTTTTGCTTTCGAAAGTAAAGAGTCAAGGGAAAGCCAGCTATTCAATATATGCTAGATGAGGTTAGGTGGGGATAATCGGGATTTTGATAGACATGTTACACCCACTTAAGCGAGTACCTTGAATTAGTCTGCTCGTTCGCAAGCCCGATCTGAATAAGATCAAGAAGTAACACAAAGAAATCGAAAGTTCGCTTATCCGAACAAACCATGGTGCTTCTTTCCACATAATTCTATAGAAAGGTTTATATAAGCAAAGAAGGCAGCAGCCTCAAGAATCCAAGCCAATCCTCGAGATGGGGTAACTCTTCAACTATGGGTCTGGGGTTTCATTCTTCTTTCTTTCTCCAAGACCTGATGGTAAGGTAAGGAACTGATTGCACTTTCGGAGAGGCCCGAGAGATTCTTATCTTATTCCAGTTCATATATTTCATAATTAATGACCTTGATACGGAGCTGCTAACTCTGATTGTGCCCACCATGATTGGTAAAGCTGCTGAGTTCTTAGACCTTTCCTTGTATACCCCTTTATCCCTTGTATACTCCTTTTGCGTCGACGAACTTCTTTAGTCGGATGCTTTTTCGATCTCATTCCCAACGAACAAGCAAAGCAAGGGCGCAAGTGTTGTTTAGATAGCCACGAGCAGATGGTCTCGAATAGGCAGCCTTACCCGCCAAGTTAACGCCGCCGACAAGCATCTACTTCTGTTTACTTAACTGCATTGCTTGAAAACTCACTTCTTCCAAATTGAGTTCACCATTTATAGAGGAGATCAAAGTAGTAATAAAACCACATTGCTTGCTTATCAAGACTCACGTAAGCATAACAGAATACAAAATAATAGAATGGAGCTCTATCCACATAATGAAGAGAATGGCCACATAAAATAGAAATACGAGTGGAATTGAAAGAGTGGGATAGGTTAAGTATCAAGGCGTAGCTCGCGTGAGCGCTTAATAACTCGATGACGTCAAGAACACTAAGTCAATAATGGAATTGCCTATAGAACGAACAGCTTCAAATCCTGTTTTTGATCCCGATCCTGTTGAGCACTCCTATACCGTAAGCCTTTTATGGAATCTAATCTACTCGAAGCGAAGTCTCGTTTTGAAACCACGCGGTCAGAGGTTTTCTTGTGAAATGCACTCGAAGTTCAAGTGGAAAGTCAAGTGTCTCGTCTCGCTGTGCTATTTCATTCTCCAAGTTTCGAGTCAAAGGGAAGCCGTCTAAGCAAAGCAGTGAGTCAGGAGTCTAGAAGCAGTCAATCAAAATGAGCTCACGTTAGCTGAAGAGTCGAATTGATTGAGGCGCCCTTTTCTTTGACTTACTTTCTTTCTCTTTTGTTGAAGCACCCTTGATTTGACTTACTCGGCCCGAGAGTAAGCCTTAGGGGCGAACTGAAAACTCGCTAATGCTTGTTGCTTCCGTAATGGCTAACGCACTTGTTCGAAACACTTTCATTTCACTGACATAAGGTGGGTAACCAAAGAGAAAGGTAGGTTGAATCTACTCTACTTCCAAATCCAATCATTGAACTAAACTGACAACTAATAGAACTTGCTCACGTTACTAACAATTGCAATACTATACTTCACTCCGAAACACACTTCTTCCTTTAAGAATTCATATCGGTGCAGGGTGATTGTCAAGACTTATGGTTGAGTAGCCAGTAAGACAGAAAGAACCTCATAAGTATCAAGTCAAGCAGAAAGAACCTCATAAGTATCAAGCAGAAATTACCTCATAAGTATATTGGAAGTAGTCATGTTATGATTAGAAGTTGTAATGTTATGGCAAAGCAGTAAGGCTCTGTTTTTAATCAATTCCATATTAGGCACGGCACTCTATTCAATCCAACAGTGTTAGTGAGTTGGAGCAACAATTTCTGGAACAAGCAACGGTGAAATGTTTCTTTTAGTATTTTATTTAGCATCGTATACTGGGTGTAACATTCTTCTGTGTTTCTTTTTCTACTTTACCCCATTAGCCTTAACAGCATTTATAGTTTCTTTCTTTTCCCGTAAGCTTAGGGTTTACAGAGTGGAGTTTAGAAGTGAGCTGCTTTCCGCAATTCCTAGTGCTAAAGGGTAAGGAAAAGTTCGAACATTGCTAACCGACGCCTTTCACTCGCTGCCGCAACACCCTATATTGCTGCTGCCGCTCGAACAATGAATTGACCCTTAATCGAGCTCTGTTGGGGCAGGCTTTACCTTTGCCCTGCACCCATTGCTTAAAGAATATTGCATTTACGATAGAGTATAGAATTTATTAAAAACGAACATTAGAGCATCCAGAAACAATAACTTCAGTTAGCGCCCCGAGAGTAAGCTAATGCACAAGGGAAGCGAAGAATGAGCTGGGCGGAAGATTAGATGTTCTAGCCTAAGGTGACGGAGATTAACAATCAGACAGAACTCCTAATGAAAAACAAGCAAGAAAGACAGTGTTTGAGTTTAGAAAGAAGTGCCAGGATGCGTTAAGGTGCTAAGGAAGTAATGGTTTATTAGTCTTAGATAAACAAAAGAGTTACATTATAGAATGGTTATTCAAGTACAAACATTTATAGAAAATAATGGCAATAATTATAAGATAAATCAAACATAAGATAAGTAAAGTCAATATTACTAAGTAAATGAAAAGTGAGCACTTAGTCTTGCAAGAGGGGAGCTCGCATTAGGAGTCAAGTGAAATGAGTTCCTGGCTTCATCGTCTTCAAGGAGAAGTCGAGTGCGAGGAGAGTAAGCTATAGTGAGCCGGAAAGTCAGCAGCAAACTTAGAAGCGGGAAGTGTAGTGTATTTGGGGTAAGAATCATTTCCTCCTGCGTTGTACTAAAGTATCGGTCATTTATTTGCCTTCTTTGCCTTGTTGACTTTGTTGATGATGTCCTTATGAAGCGCACTTCCTGTATTAGTTTGTTCTAGTTGCATCTGTCGGCGACTCAATTGCCTCTTATAGCGCTACGTGGGTGCTCCGTAGGCCACTAGGAGCATGGGTCTGGTCTGTATACATGGTCTGGCAGACTTGCGACTGTTAACAATGCATTAAGGAGAGCTCCCGAAAGTATCAAATGGAAATTCAACAAGCTTTGGTTAGTTCCAGTCTTCATGTATGTTAGGAGAATTCAAAAGTTGGAGGGGTATTGTGTATCTTTACTAAATCTATACCATGCCATGTGCTCGCTCCTTTGCTTTAAGAAGAAAATTGTCCACTGATTCGGGTGCTTACGTGAATTCAGAAGGTAGCTTAAGGCCCAACAACTTAGAATAAAGTGAGCAAAGAACTAAAGTAAGTGGGAAAGAACCTTATCTATACTTAAGTACACGGTAAGGAACCTCCACAGTCTCTTCTACTTAAATACGCGGTCAAGAACCTTATCTATAGTAAAGTACGTAAGCCCCTGTGCGCCCTTCCATAGTTTTAGCCCTTTCATCACCAATGTCGGCTCGGCATCTGAATTGCAAGTTCTTCCAGTTCTAGGATCTCAAGCAGAAGAAAAGAAGGCTTTATCCGAAGTAGAAAGACACAAGTATCGTATGAAAGCAGGAAGAAGCTTTGTTGTATCAAGGAAGCGAGAAAGAAACTAATCTGGTAGGTTAACCCGGGGAATAAAGAATGAAAGAAGTATAGATAGAGAAGGAGCTGGAGGTAAAGGAAGCCCGTTATAGATTGTTTAACAAAAGGGATAGGTAGTTTACCGGGGCCTTAGCGCTTTAAGAAAAGAATGGAATGGAAGTCAAACATCCTCTATAAAGAAAGAGATTCAAAACACTGATTTAACCGAAAAGAAGAGAATTGAATTACGTAAGCCCAACACACACGTTCAGAATGCAATCGCAACGAGATTTGACTTCGAGCGCTGAACATCTTAATGTAGACTCTATTCTTTCTTTGCTTATTCTGTGCGTGCCTAAAGAGTAAACAAACACGGAAACTAACACCGTCAGTCACTTAATTAAGCTTGTTGAATTGAGGCAGACATACCTTATACGTATTGTACTTTGGTTCTTGTGTCATTGTGCAGTTAGTGAGTTATTATCGCGTGAGTAGGGAGTCAAGAAGCTTCGTTCCGTCTTTTGCCTGGTATGAGAGCGAGTCGTTTTCCTTGTTCCAAGACCCAGAGATCTAGTAGTTGCCTTTGCTCCAAGAGATTTAATGGAATGTGCGCCTGGGAATCTTAGCAGCAGGGGTTATTCCGAACAGACTTGCTTGCACACCGCGATCAACAGCAGAAATAGAGCATTCTTCGACACGACATTCATTCGTATAAAAAGATTACCTAAAACTCCCTTAGAAAAGAAAGGCAGAGTTAAGTTAACGAGAATGTGAGAAAGAATGGAATTGAGTGCTCCCTATGATAGAAGCAAGTAAAAACGAACTAAGGAACGTCGATAGGGGATAAGGTTTGGCTACTAGAAAGGGCTTCTAGGAATCATATATAAACGTTCATACACCGGTGCTTGTTTCAAAGACGGGTCTGTTCCTGTTGTCACTTATATTACAGAAAGTCAAGTCAGAGTTTCATCTACAATAGAGTCATAGGCAGGGGGAAAGTGTGTTGCCCGCGGAAAGTCGAGTTCACCTTAAGATTGCTAAGTCTCCAGAAATATGAGAAGTTGGTCAGCAACAAGTAGTGAGTCGTTTCATGTGTTGATGCTCTAGCTCTATCTAAGTCGGTAGAGAGAATCAGTGGTGGCTTTACCTTTGCCTTTTAGAGTACGGTTGACAGGAAAGTCTTAGAGAATGAATCAGTGGTGTCAGTTTATTTGGGAGCAGGTTTGAATCCCTCTTTGGTGTCGTAGCGTAGTAGCGACCAATTCCAGCGTTGTCTACTTATTCTGTAGCGGTAAGTGAATTAGTGTCCAAGTACCCGGAAGCCTCATCTCTTTTCTAAACAGCCCACTCTGCGGTTAAGGCCCACTGGACGGTTTGAGGCTCTAGCTCTAAGTCATAGAGATCAGTGCGGAGTAATCAATTTAGGATGCAGGCCCAAGGATATAAAGTAAAGATGGGTTAGGCTCAAATTCATTCTAAAGGATAGTCTCAATAAGTCGAAAAGAAGCTCGTTGATTTTGTATAGAGGATAATGTCTTATTACATTTTGATATAGTATAGGCGTAGAGCAAGTAATGGTGTCTTCAATTCCTTCTTTGTTGACAAGGCTTAAGGTAAAGTTGAAAGCTCAAGGGAACCTGATAAAGGAGTATAGTATAGAAGTCCATATTCTTCCTACTCAAGAGATTGAGTGGAATCGTAATCAGATGTTAGACTACATTTGAGCCTATAAAAACAGGACTTAGACTCGAAAGTGTATTTTCTTTGCTGATGACGAAGAAGTGGCTGGATATAGAGCCATTTGCTATCAAACCTTAGGATCTTCCGCCTTAGGCTAAAGTAAAGGGCTTTGTAGACAGACTTTATGGGAGTAACCACCCACTTAATAAGCTATCTGATATCTAATCCTACATTTCACTGCTGATCCGATCCGGTTATTGGGAGATTCAAAGCCTTAATCAATAGAAGGTTCAGGAATACGTAGACATATATTATTTTATATAGAATTTGTAACCACACTAGAGAGCTCTGTGTTTTTACTACAATTTCCATATGTGATGTGATAGCGCCTATCTGAAATTCCATTTAACCCTTCAACTGAGAAAGATAACTCTTAACACGAGTTCCGCGCACCTACACCTAAACTAGATTATAGCTTGCCATACATAGTATATAATGGAGTAATATCGTTTTGAATCTTACCTTAACAAACACTTTTACCTTAACCTCACTCTATTGGAAACAGGAATCCATCTTTCGAGCTACGAAGCAACAAATACTTAATTGAATCTATCGAGTGCAGAAGTGAGTCTAGAAGATTGCCCCACCCAACCCAACTCAGTAACGCAGAATCCTTCGAGCGCATAGCTCCGTTAGCTCCTAGGAAAACTGTAATATCAATTGAACTGACAACTGCTTCATATCTTTAGAATCCGCTCAGATGATCTTTCTTCATATCCAGCTCCCCACTGACTCATTGGCTTTTGACCTTTACGCCCTTGTTGGTTCAGCTACCTACCCTTTGTTTGTTCCTGATACTGATCGAGTTTGCTTTGCGCTGGGCCTATGAGATAGATGATTCTTTGCTTGTTAAAACAAAAACTAACCGTTAGCCGACTCGACTTAAAGTGCATTTGCTTATTCTTGAGTAGATTCGGACTAACGCCGAAAACAGGAATTGTAACAACCCGTACTAATTCATATATGTAGCTCCTGCCGCTCGAGATTAGGTGTCGAAGGATAAGGTGTTGATGCTTGTTTCATTCGAGTTCAATTCTGGAATTAACTACTGGAATGCAGGTTTCAAAGAGAATTTCCTTCCATTACCCTGACTTTTTATGGACTACTTCTGTAGATAGGTTCACTTCACACTCAATAATCTTTACGGGCCTGTTTATTTACTCCTAATGCAGATAGGTTCACTTCATACTCTAGAATCTTTACGGGTATAAAGATGGCTAAAAAGGTACTTGGGAGTTGGCATATTACAACTTTGGGGAGTTCAGGTGTTTTCTTACTTTCATTCTCGAAGTTTGAACTCTATTCTTCCCTTATAGGATGTCAATCTAGAGGATAAGAAGTCATTCTATAGGATCTTTTTCGATTTGATAGGAGTGATTTCATGCTTTCCGCAATTCATTGAGTCAAACTGATTATACACGAGTTCCAAATCAATGGGCAGCTGGGACCTTCGCTTTCTGTTTCATCTTCCAAAGAGGGAAGCCACTATGCCACAAAGTACAAAAAGAGGTTGGCTGATGGATGAGACTCATCTTAGACAGTAGATTAAGAGTGCAGTACCCAGCAGACAGGACTTCCACATGAGAGTACAATTCCAATCTATCCTTCAACGCTATAACCACGAGCACCTATGCCGGGTTCAAATATGGTTTCGGAAGTAAGGTCACTATGCAGGCTCAAAGAAAGCATCATTCACTCGGGGGGGTTTCTAAAGACAAGAAGAAGCTCATTCCAGGCAAGCGGTAAGGACACACCTCCAGTTGGGAAAGATATTTGCTTTCCTTCAAGGGGCGTGGGCTCACAAATTCCCCTTTTCCTTTGCTAGAAGCCTTTCCAAGGACTCATTTATTGGGCGACTCTGTGGGCTCATAAATCGCTTTTTGCAAGAAGTATTTCCAAGGACTCATTTATTTCAAACCTTCAATCAGCCGGCTTCGCTTTCTGTGAAAACATTTCTAGCTTAACAAAGCCTTCAATCAGCCCTTACCCAGCAAATAAATAAGACCACGGAATTCCATTAGTCACACTAGCAACAAGCAAGGACGCTCTAGCCTATCAGCACGCAAAGGGCGCTTTTAAGCCGGTAAGTCTATAATGGTATGGAGGAAGAGAATCTCTACCGCTGCCTTATCGCAAGCACCGCTACCGTAAAAAACGGGAATGAAACGAAACCCCTCCTATTAACGCTACACGTCTTGCCCAACTTCTCTAACGCTGAAAACTGCACTCCTCTAACCTAAAGCAAGAATCGCTCCGTGTAGTGGGCTATCCGAACAAAACTCAACTTGCATACCCGACAACAGGACTGGAAACAGGAACTCTCACTTCTATTTCTGAATCGAAAAACACAAACGGAATTGATTGACTTAAACGCAACACTCGAGCCCCCTGCCTCTTCTCTGGCTTCTGATCTTGTAGACAACAAAGGTAAAGCGCCAATAACCATTTAGGACATAAAAGCCAGTACTAGATTCTAACCTTAAGCATTCCGGTGGGCATTCGTTCGCCCAATTAAACCCTTTAGCCCATTCATTAATGGCACCACCAAAAACAGGACTTTGAGAATAGGAATTGAATCTGTCCTTTCTAGCCACATTGTATAGAATTTATGAAATACACAGAACAGTGTCGTCCATTCGAGTTTGCCTTATGGTTAATGCTTGTAAAGTGGAGATGAGCATTCAAAAGGTTAACTCCCTATTAAAGTAAAAAACCCCCTTCCCGCCAACACCCTCCTTTGAAAAAGCATCTGATCTGGTCGACTTAGAGCCAATAAAGGAACAAGACTTTCAGACGAAAACTTGTCAAACTAGGATCATAAGCGGGATAAGTATCTGAAGCTGTTTCATCAGCCGGGGGTTCAGGAAGAGGTGGATCAGGATCCGGATAAGGAGTTGGCGCAGAAGCGGAGCGGTGTTGGGAATCTTCATCAAATCTCAATTGACTTATTCTCAATCAGTATATTTATTTATAGTCGCAAGCAAGCAAGATAGAACGGGGTATTTTTCTTTCTAGTTATTTCTTAGGGAATCATTGGTGATATTCCGACATTTTACTGAAAACTCAGAGCTTTAGAGCAGATATCTCATTAAAGGAAGGGGCATTCAGGGGCATAGCTGCTACCACCGCCCTTGCTGTTAACGTAGGAGGGATACCCAATTGAAAGAGATTAATGTAACAAAGAGACCCTATTGAAAGAGATTAATGCCACAAGGAAGGATTTGCCCCATTACGAGCGGACTCCCCTTTTAAAGAGAAACTCTGAATAGGGAATTTCGCACAGATATGTTAGAATGAGCTCCAACATAGGCTTTCAGCACCTTGTTGAACTCAAAAACCCATCCTAGAGCGGTCTCCCCTAACCCGATAAAAGGAGCTGTAGCGGAGGGAAAACACGAGACTTACAGAAGATAAGAACCCAATGCACACAACAATGAGAGAGAGACTCCTGAAGCATAAGAGGAAATCCACACACTGTTACAACAAGCGGAAAACCCAATGTACAGCGGAGAGAACCTCACTCAAACTAAGAGAAGAAGGAGAGGCAAACCACTCGCAAAGGTTAATTCCCAAACGAGGGAACAACTACAAGAAAAAGAAATAAGTAAAAGAAGAAAAAACTATACGAAGAAAATGCATTTATTCAACAGGGAAGACATGCAGATAACCTATGGACTCCCGAGCAAACTAAGAACCCTTAAAGACCCATTTTGAGGCAAGGACTGAGGCCACGGAGATGAGGCTAAAAACCCTTAAGATCATATCTGCCCTTACATTATACGAGGCGAACGAAAGATTCCCGAAAACTGGTTAAGAATACAGGACTTCAGCAAACAAGCGCAGTAAGGTTAGGCGGAGCCGACAGTGCAGTGTAGGTGTTTAGTTACAATATGACATTAGTAGTGTGTGAAATGCCAGAAGTGAGGGCGAAATGTTCTAGTTGTGAAATGCTCTTTCCACTTTCCTTCCAGCTCCCCTTTCTTATGAATCTGAGTGTCTTGGCAACCCCTTTTCTTCTTTACTAGCACTAGCAGGATTGCCACTAGAAGCTTTGGAGTGTGTCCTGTGACTTCTACAAGGTAGGAATAAAGTACTGAATCGGCTGGAGAAAGATCTGAATCTGCAGTTCGAGTTAAATCAACGAGAGAAGAATCTTTGCGAGGAAATGAAATAAGCTCGTACCAAAAATACAGGTGCTGAAAGCCAACTCATACTAATGTATTTATTGTGAGTTCCTGACTTGTTATGCTTTCGTGGGCGAGGAAATTCAATAAGCTCGTACCTCAAAGGTAGAGGAAATGATGATGGTGCTCCTACTCGACCGACAGAAGGTAAATAATGAGGTGCTGAAAGCCAAGACTCAGTTTCAAGATGAGAGTTAGATTCAACAAGCTATGTTCCTTATTTCGGCTAACAAAAGTGTGACTTGTTCCGCGTGTGCGGAAAGCGCTTGTCTTGTGCGCGAGCTACTGTAGCTGCTTAAGTGCTTGCTTGTTGAAAAAGCCTATTTTCTTAAGTTAGTTCCGTTCGAGTATTGCGCTAAGGCAATCTGTATTGTGGTCAGTGAATCAGTGTCATCAAAGTATATATAAAGAACTCGCTAACATGAAGGGTGCCTACCAGCTATTCCTTAGAGAACAAGCTAGGGAACAAGCTTTCTTGCAATTGAGTAAAGTCAGGAGTACGGAAAACAAGCAAGGTCAAATAGAAACAAGTGCGTTAGCGAGCGGATCCACTCATAAGTCAGAATGGAACTAACCAAGGGGGAACTTTTACGTTGAACAAATGGAATAATGGTCAAGTCCTGTTTGAGGCGAGTTGAGAGAATCCGCAGTGCAATTAAAGTCTCCAAGATAAGTTATTGAAAGATATAAAGAAAGTATTTGTTGACTAAGTTCAAAAGTAAACTGCAAGCGGAAAGGGTGTTGAGATTTGGAAGTTCAATATCAAGAAACAAGAGATGGCAACTATACCTACCTGCAAGCAGACAGCCAAGTAACTACTAGACAAGACAAAACAATAACTGCATATCTAAGCAATATACCTGCTTATGATCTTTCGCCCTCTTTCAACTCTACCTAAACTTGAATAACTACTTGCTACTTACTGACCTGTTCTTTCGCCTTTGTTTATTAATTTAGTGCACCGTTACCTGCTCTTTCACCGCCATCCCAATACTCAAGTACTTTACTTATTGCACTTTTTGCTTGCTCGAGTTACATATAATAGAAATGATGAACTGCCCTCTTTACTCCCCGAACCAGACTGGGAAACTCTAAAGAAAAGAATGGAGCTCGCCCTACACTAAACTAGAGTACCCGGACTGGGAAACTCTGTATAGTTCCATAAGTGGGATCTGAGGCTAAAGTATCAGCCGGATAAGTGAGAAAGTAGTCTGCTGCTTGAAAGCTTGTTCTCTGCCACTGCCTTCCCGCTCACTCTATTCTCTAACGGCTTACTTACCTTAAAAACAGCTAACAGCGGACTCTGCTAACAGCTTATGAAGAACACTGCTAACAGCTGGCTCTGCGTATTCTTGACTCGTTGCTCCACCCGACAGCTTTCATTGCGCTACCTCTTATGCAATAGAGTCACTTTCTACTGGTAACTCTCGACGTTTGTTTGCTTTAAGAGAGGAATGGAAGTCACTCACATATGCATTAGGGACAAAACACTGCGAAACTCTACAAACTAACAGCATTGCTTCGCTTTGGCTTCCTAACTAACTTATGATCACTTATACTTATGAGCACTTATAACTTGTTGAGAGATGTCTTTAGTGGAGAGATGTCTTTAGTTGCTGAATATCCCTTGCTTGCTCTTTCGACTAACTCTGTAAGCGCTTAATTATACATGTTTGTTCCGCTGCTTTAAGATAAGAGTAATTTAGCTTTCATAGTATGGAAGGAAGTGCATAAGGAACACGGCTTCCCTTTTACTTATGACTTGTTCGACCGGGGTTTCAAACCAGATTGGATACTCCACGAGAGACTTCTCTTGCTACACAACAGTTGGGCCTGCTTGACTTCACTCTACCCCGAATCTCACAGTATAGAAAGAAGTAAACAACCTCCCCGAACCTCATTGCGAAACTATCTAAGCTAACACAGAGCATTGCTGCCAAACGACTCCTAACCCGCTCAAGTGCGAAACGGATTTAATTTAGTAACCTCACAAAACTACTTACTACTTGGATCTGGCCTGGAGCTGGTTAACGCACAACGTCTTTCTTTCTACCCTAAAGTTTGTTCTTTTGTGCTTACGCTAGTTCTTATTCTTGCGCACCACTCTAACTAACTAGACCCCAAAGCCGTCTTTTTGCCCTTGACCCCGAAGTTGCAGAATGGAATGTTTTCAGATACGAATAGATCTAGAATTACCAATATTTGGCTATACAAGACACTGCTTCCCTTTTGAATTGAACCGTATTAGTGGAAATTCGTATAGGACCGGTTAGTTCATTTTTGGTATAGGACCCTCTATTCTTAGTCCGAATGAAGTTAATTGTTGCCCCAGCAGTTAGAATCCAACCGGAAAGTAGAAAACAACAGCATTGAACCATTCTTTGCACAACCAGGCAAGCAACGTAGTAGTAGACAAAGGAAGACAAGCAGACAGAGAGGGTATAATAGAGCAGGTTTTTAATAAAGCGAAGGGAAGCGATAAACCAAGTCAAGTTGTATCGGAAGAAAGAATGCAGTCCAGGACAAATATTTCTTACTAGCCTTTTCAAGCATTCCGTAAAGGGTAAAAAATGTAACGTGCTGCAGTGCCAAAGTCTAAGTACCAATGAGCAGTCCAGAGCTACTTATACTCTTTGGAGCGGATCGGGTAGTACCCTCTATGTTGAGCGATTCTCTATGCTTTCCTTCTTTCGGCAGAAGCATAGATGCTAACCTATTGAAGTCCTGTTAAAGCAAGCACTCGTAGAGGTAAAACTCTCAGTCAAAACTCCATTCTCGCTAATAAGGCCTAAGCAAAGGAGGAAGAGGAAAATAATAGAAAAGAATCAAAAACGAACCCACTAAAGAGTCACGTAGGTGTGCGAAGGTAGGCTCAAGCTAACTCGAAAGTTAGTGAGTGCACCACTAGTATACAGGAACGAACGGTATAATAAATAAGTAAGGCGTGATTACCAAAGCTTGTCAAACGGAAGAGCGGCCCTGCCTAGACACGAGAACTCCTACCGCGCCTTAACTCGCTAACGCTAGAAACAGGACTTGCTAATGGCATCGTACTAACGCTGAGCACAGGACTTGCTCTAATGGGGTGGGTTTTACAGACACGGCTTCTTCTCTTGTTCCTGGACCTGGCAATACTGATTTATCAATGGAATCCTATATAAAGAAAATAAAGAATATAGGAAGGGCCAGAGCCAAACAATTCATGATTTTGCTCATTGCTTAACACAAGCACTATAACCTTTATCAAGTGTGAACTCCTGCGCGCTTTAACTCGCTAACGCGCAACAACTGACGCGCCACGAGAACTCCTACGCGGAACATTAGTAGTTCCTTGTCGTCTTGTCTGCTTGTTTAGTCGTGTCTTGCTGGGTATCTCGGCTCGGGCTAAAGTAATCTTCTTTTCGCTACCCTACCGACCAGTATACCAAGAGAATAAGTAGCAAGCGGGTCAGTCCTTTCCGCTCACTACCGCGTCACCGAACACTGGTTCACTCTTAGGAATGAAAGAATAGACTTTACTTACTTCAACTCGGTCTTAGAATGATCTACAAGGAATCGGTGCTCTCTAGTAGCTCCAGTAGCAACAAGTAGAGATTTTACACCGCCGCAACAAGGCAACCAGCTTCCAAACCCATAATGGAATTGGAACTTACCCGCTTCTATTATACCTAACGCTAAATCCTCTTGTCGTCTTGGCTTATGAAATAGTTCATTTATTCCTATAAGAAGTAGGGTAGTTCAGGGCAGACTTAGAAAGGTAGTTGCGCGTTAGTCTAATTGGTAGTAAAGATAGTGGTACAGAGCAATAACAGTAGGCTTAGTGGTCCTGTATTCATGGCGTTAGTCAGGCCAGTTCTATTATATTATTAAGAGAGAATTTAGATGGGAAGGAATGTACAGGTCGGGAAGATACTTGTTCTCGAAAGAAAAGAATGTGCTAAATTTCTTATGTTTCACAGACTTGATAACTATTGAGCATACTCTACTAAAACTGTTTCATCAACAATGTGGTTAATGCCTTTGTAGTAGTTGATTTGCTAGTGGAAGACCTGTCCCTAGTGGGGTTAACCAATGGAGAATAAAATCACAAAAACAAGAAAACAATAACTTCAAAACTGCCCTTGCACACCCAAAGAAGCTGTTATTACTCACTTTAGCCTCTTCTTCTACTCTAAGGGATCTTGACTTCCCGAATGATGTATTAGGCCTTATCAAACCCTCTTGCCCACCTCTGTTGGATTACCCCTTGCCCCCCTAGCATCAAAGCCAATACTAGATTCTTTTGCCAGCAGGGTTCAAAGAGAAATAGCATTTGCATCTTTGACTTTACTTGCTGCCGGGTAATGAGTTATAAGTGAGTCCTGTGTTCGCTGTCTAGGCAGTCGTTACTTCGACTTAGGCGCTACTAAAGAAGAGTTTGGGCTAGACAAGTCACTTACCGAGGAAACTCCTAACTCTACTTTAGGCATTAATTAAGGGCACATTGCAGAAGCAGGAGAGCACTAAGGATTTTCAAAAGGGGCAGTGTATATAGATCTAGTGCATTCTAAGAATAGTGGGTTTCCACAGAGACCCTGAAACAAGTAGTAGTGCAGTAAAGATCTGTTTCTGAATCAGTTAATTACTTCTAAGCTTGCATCTGATCTGGTACACTTTCCTCTTACTGGTGATTCCACAACTAATGAAGGGTTTACAGTCCCAACAAGAACTCGAGCAGTACTACATGAAACTCGGTATGAAACTCTCACTCGAGCAAGAAAGCAGAGAAGGTAGAAAACTACAGCCAGTCTAATAACTGCCCTAAGCTACACATTATAAGTGACTTGGTTGTCCCCTTGCCTACCTATTTCAAAAGGTATTTGTTTCCTCTAGCACTTGTTATTGCCCTTGCCTACCCGACACCTCTATCCAGATCATTCTTATGTTTACTTTATCACTCCAGTTGCAGAAGCACCAAAAGAAACTTTACTATTCATTTTCTGAATCAATTCCATGCTTTTCAGCGGGAAGGAAAGACAGATTGTTTTCTTAATATATCGAAAGGTAGAGAACGGAGTTTACTTGAAGCTTCTCTGCATTAAGAGATAGAATATGGAACTAACCCAGTCGGAACTAACCCAGTGCTCTCAGAAGGAAAGGAGTATTTATTAACAAGCACCCCTATTTCTGGTATCGGTAAAAAACCAACCCCTATTATAGTTGTTTAAGCCGGGGTATACCAATTATAGTAGTTTAGGCCGGGGTATAAATTGATTTCTGACTTTCCTCAGCTCCTACCTAGACACCGAACACAGGACTTGGGCAATAGGATCGGAAGCAACTAAGTAATTCTTGTTCCCCTGCGCTAGGTCTCATGGAATAAGTCACTAACCGAGGGCAGCGAATAATGAGCTGGCTTCTTAAGTTCAAGTCTGAAAGTAGTGCTCTTCATTCTTAAATTCAATTGCGGCAGACCCACCTTAGCCCCTGCTTTTGAGTCCTGTTCACTTGTATATAAGGGCAGCGAAGAGCCAAGACGACAAGGAACGACTAAACAAGCAACTACTAACGAACAAGCCACGTATAATGTGGTGCGTTAGCGGACAAGTAACTACTAGACAAGACGACAAGGAACTACTAATGTTCCGCGTAGGAGTGTCGCGGCAGTGTTGCTATTCCGGTTACGCGGCAGTCTTGCTATTACGTGTCTAGGCAGGGCCGCTCTAATAAACCTTCTGATGCTAATATGGTTCGAAGAATCTGTCCAGTGTTCGTCTAGCGCATCTATGAATTAGTTTACTCTTGCTAGCATAGTTGAAAGATCAGAAGCAGTTTGCCCAGTAGCTTGGCCCCTTGTTGAATCAGTGTTTGTAGCAAGAGTTTTGAAAGGCTTTCCCTCCTTACTGCATTTCATAATATAGTTTCTTCGGTGCCAGTTCCAGTTCTTAGAAGAAATAAGAGAGTTGAAAACCACATAGTTCTTAGCATACCTCGGAGTGTTCGGGAGCAAGAGCTGGATTAGGTAGAGCAGGAACAGGAAATGTAGACGCACTAACGGAGTTCAAAAGCAAGTCCTGAGTTGACCTATATTAATGGTATCTCTGGCACTTTTAACTAAACTAGTAGTTCAGGGAAGGGAGTTTCAATGACTATTAGAACATACCCTTAATGTTGAAATGCAGAATTGTTTACATAGGTAGATAAGCAAGCAAAGGAGTCAAGGAAGTCCGGGCAATCTTCTCTTGATGTATAGAGTTAGGAGTGAGTTTTCAAGCAAACAAAAGCAGATGGATAGGGTTCAGCTTCAAAAGGAGATCTCGCTTACGCGCGTTAGGAACCCTGTGCTTAAAAGTCCTGGCAGTTAATAGTTACCATAGGAGAGGTGGGCAAGAAGATCTTTGCTATCTAAAAACACGGTGAAACGTGAAATGAGAATTCCAAATAGACCTTTCAGTAGCGAATTTACCTTTGCTATTGAAAATCCCGGGAAAACGGAAATTGATCTGTCTTTTTGAACCCTTCAGTAGGGAAAAGCACTTTGCTATCAA
>JAIWVJ010000083.1:5000-22500 GCA_024322285.1 Musa beccarii
TGAAGCGACGGAGGCAGCGAGCAGCGGGCGGCAGCGCACCAGCCCATCCCATCATCCGAAAGCCCCATCCAGCCCCTGTGCCCCCGGAGTTTGTTCGAGAGTGTTTGAGATAGCTGCCGTCCGCGTTTCGCCTTCGCCGCCGCGCGTCACCGCAGCAGCTTGCCAAAAGGCAAGCAAAAACAGCCAAAGCGGGCCAAAGCAGGCATTTTTGGCTGCTGAAAGCGAGCGAGCGGCGACAGCGCAAAGCGGCAAGCGGCAGCGGCAAAGGCACATCATCCATTTCCATGAAGCCTTCAGCCCATGCCAGCCTTTGCCACCCGGGGTTTTGAGTCTTGAGATGCATGCGCGCTCCGCTTCGCGCGTTGCCGCGACCGCGCAGAAAACGGCCAAAAAGCAGCCCAAAGCGGGCCAAAGCAGGCCATTTTTGGCTGCATGAGCGACAGCAGCAGCGGAGCGCAGCGAGCAGCGGCTGCGGCAATGTCATCCATCATCCAGCCCCATCCCAGCCCTTCACACCTTGAGCTTCGAGTGATCCATGGTTTGATGGTCGAGCGCTTTCGCGCGCCGCGCTTCGCGCCGCAAAAACAAAGCAAAACAGCCAATCACAGCCCAAAACGGGCGGGCAGCCATTTTGCTTGCAGCGGAAGCGAGACGAGCGGCAGCGAGCAAGCCAGCGGCGGGCAGCACCGTCCCTGATCCAAATCCCATCAAGTCTTGCCCCATCCAGCCCCAGGCTTGCCACTTGGTGACAGTTCATGGTTCAGTGAGTCGCTTGCCATTGTCTGCTTTGCTTCGCGCGCGCGCGCGCAAATCGTGCGCCGCGAAAACCAAAACACTTGCCAAAAATCAGCCAAAACGGCTTGCAAAAAAGCACCAAAAGCTGGCGATGGCAGCATGCGGCAGCGCGGCAGCGGCTTGAATGAAATGACCTGAAGGCGGCTGCTTGCATCGCCCCAAAGCATCCTGTCCCATGCCAGCCATGCCAAAGCCAGACAGCCCATGTGCAGTTCCCGTCTTGGATCTCGAGATGCAGCTTCGAGCGCGATTAAGCCGCGCGCGCGCGTCATGCTCGATCTTCGCAGCAGCAAGCATGCAGCCAAAAAAGCAAAGCTTGGCCAAATTCAGGCCATTTTTTGGTGCGAGTGAGCAGCGGCGGCGAGCGAGCGCATGCAGAAGAGCGGGCACAGCCCCTGACCATCATATCCAGCCCAGCCCCCCATCCTTGCTTCCGGGTGCCACGGGATTTCGAGTTTCCGAAGTTGTTGAGAGTGATTGATGCTTCGCGCGCGCGCGCAAAGAGCAAAACGCGCGAGTTGCAAAAAACAGCCAAAAAGCAGCTTAAAAAACAAAAGCCATTTTTGATCAAATCCAACATTTGTGCAGGCATTTTTTGCATGAAAGCAGTGAGCGCGGCGTGGCGGCGCATGCGCTTGCAGCTTCGATGCATGCTGATGCCGCTGCAAAGCTATCGCTCCCAGTCAAAAGCCCAAGATCCCAGCCACTTGGGTAGTTGATCCAGCAAGTTGCCATGCCAGCTTGCGCAGATGCGCGCTCAGCGCTTCAGCTTCTCAAAGCCGCATGCGCATGCCATTCAAGCAGCAGCCAAGAAAGCCAAAAGGGCCAGCAATCAAAACAGCTTGCAAGCATGAAGCACAGCCAGGGATCGGCAAGCTTTTGACTGCCAAAAGCAGCAATGGCAGCAGCGACGAAGCGCTTGCACAGAAGCGATGCAGCATAAGCAAGCATGGCAGTCAAGATCATCATGAAATCCCCATCCAGCCGTAGCCTTGCCAGTGGGTCATCCATCGTTTCTTGATCAGCGAAATGCTCGATCCAGCATGTTGCATGCTTTGGCTTCAAATATCAGCGTGCTCCAAAATCCATGGCAAAAACGACCATTCAAAGCCTGAAAAAGCAGCTTACAAGCAAGATTTTGCGATTGCGGCAAACATTCGCAGCGCAGGCAGGCATTTTTGAGCATGGCAAGCAGCGCAGCATGAAAGGCAAGGCGGTCAAGCATCAGTCCATGTGCCCATCCACTGGATCTGATCCAAGAAAGGCTGGAGATCGATGGCTCCCGAGACTCCAGTGCGAGCTTGATGCAACTCAATGACAGCAAAAGCTGATTGCAATGCCAAAGCACACACGAAATGCAGTTGGCGATCCAGCTAGCAAAGCATTTGCAACTGATGAGCCAAAATCAGCGATTTTTGCAAATGAAAAGCAGCAATTCATTCATGCAGCTGCAAGATTGCAATCTGCATCCATGCTGCAGCCAAAGCCTTCATCCTGCATGCATCCGGAGTCCAGTTTCGCTCATGAGATTTGATTTTCAAGTTGCATTTTGAATTTCATCAGCGCAGCTTTGCTGCGCGAAAGCAGCGCAGCAAAGCAAAAAAAGCCCCTTGAAGCCCAGCAGCAAAAGCATTTTGCAAAATTTGCCATTTTGGCAAGCTTGAGGCATGAAGCTTG
Organism: Musa beccarii; assembly: GCA_024322285.1. NCBI lineage: Eukaryota > Viridiplantae > Streptophyta > Magnoliopsida > Zingiberales > Musaceae > Musa > Musa beccarii. Next base: position 7,473 of record JAIWVJ010000083.1, read on the forward strand.
CGAGCATGCGGCGCTGAGCTTCAGCAGCATTGCCATCCAAGATTCAATCATGCATCATCAGCCATCTAGAATCCCATGCCTTGCCAATATCAATTTCCCAAAAGTTCTTTCAGCTTTCGCGATTTGACGTTCAAATGCAATGTTCATGAAAGCTAATGCAACAGAAAGCAAAAAGCTCAAATTTTTGCCCAAATCGGGGCATGAGTCACTTTGGCTTTGAGCAGCGGATTGAAGCAGCAGAGCTGCAAAGCAAGCAGCAGTTGCAGCAATTCCATCAGCTTCTTGCATCCTGCAAATTTTCATCCAGTGCTTCCTGCAGCCAGCAAACACTTCAATGCATTCTGCTGACATGATTTTTGAAATTCAGCTTTGCAGGGATGGTTCACCTTTGGCTTGCAAAATCAGCTGCTCAGAAGCAAAGCAAAAACGCGATGCCAAGCAATTACATGCGCTGGATCAGCAAGCAAAAGAAAATCATTTTGTTTGAATGATCTGTGTTGCAAATTCTCAGTCTTAGCAGCAGCTGAACTCAGCCTTCTGCATGATTCAAAGTTCGTGATGATGCATGGACTTTTGCTCAAAGCTCATGCAGCCTTGACGATGCAATTTCTTCGAGCATGCTTTGCCATTTTCGAGCACCAAAAGCCTCAAATGCTGCTGATTTGTTGCCTCATGATCTGCTAAATGATCTTTCTTTGCAATTCTCTTCAATGCTTCAAATCAATGCAATGAACTTCAGCGAAAAGCGATCAGATTGAGCTTGCAATGCCAACAGTAAATTGCTTGCATGTTGCATGCATTTGATTCGAAGCTTCTTGATGCTGCTAAACAGAAGTCCATCGATGCTTGAAGCCGAATGCCAGCGATGCCATAGTCATTTTGCAAGCTTCAAGATCCTTCTCAGTCAGACTTCTGTCGAAATTGCACAGCTTCCTTGCAGATTCACTGACACAGCTTGATTGATGTCAACTTTCTTTGAAGCTTAGGCATCAAGGCTTGAGGCCTTCTCGACATCCAGCCATGCAACTGACAATTTGACATGCCAAGTCAAGCTCCGAATCTTTCAATCAGCATGAGCGCCAAAAGGTTAGAGAATTGCAAGCATGAGCATGGCTCCATGATTTGAGTTCTGTGCGAATCTGCCTGCAAAGCAAGAGTCAACTTCTTGACTCTTGCAATTCTCTTGTTCAAGCTTTGCCTTTCAAAGGAATTTTCTGAAGCAAGCTTTCGAGCTTCAAGCACAAGCCAGCGGACAAGCAAACTTTTGTCAGAAACTTGCAAGTCTCATCAACGTTCATCAAAGCGAATCCGCCAGATTTGGATCATCTTTGGATCCCATGCAAAGCCATTTGCAATGAAGTTCAATCTTTGCTGAGTTTTCAGCAAAGCCGTTCTTGAGATGGACCACGCCAGTGGCTGAAAATCTGCCTCCAATTTGATGCAGCTCATTCAAAATCAGCTATTGCTGAAAGCAATGAAGGGAGCATGAGCTTGCGAGAAGCAAAGGCTGCTTGAGATCAAGCATTCCTTCAGCATTGAGCTGCCATTTTGCATTTGCCAGCATGCTAGCATTCATCTTGAAATTTTGATCAAGACTGTCTTGGATCATTGCATCATCAAGCTTTAGCAGCTGCATTCCATGCAAGCAGCCAAAGCATGCCAAAACAGCCCCCAAAAGCAGCCATTGCTGCAGCATGCAAGCAGCAAAGCCTGCCAGCTGCAAGCTTTGCAAAGAAGCCTCTGATGAACATGTTAGCCTTGACATCGCATGAGACCGAGCAGTCTCATCAGAGAAGTCGTGATCGATTCACTCATCTGCCGCCATAGCCCTTGCAGCATGCATGACAAAACTGCTAGATCGGTGCCAGCTTCTCCTCCTGATCAAAATGCCCTGACTATTTCCTGATTCCATTGAAAGTCTAGCAATGCTTCAGTCCTTGCATTGCAAAGCTCGAAGCAGGCTTTTCAAGCTTGCTGAGCATGAAACTTCAAGCTGACATTGAAGCATTGCCCGGCCTCAATCGAGATCAGCGGCGAATCATCGCGAAGTGCTCAAAGGCGAATTCATTGAGCCAGAGCACAAGCCTCAATGCATGCCAAGATTGCTCGATGCAAGCTCACCTGAAATCACAGCTGATTGCGCCTAGAATGAGCCCACATCGGGCATGCAGGCTGAAGTCTTGATGCTTAGAATTCACTTCGGTTCAGCTAGCGAAAGAGCACTTGAGCTGATCTGAAGCAAGCGCTTTCATCCAAATCTGTCTTCCAAATTTGCACTTGGTTCTGCAAGGCATGAATTGGATGGCCATTCATGCAGTCTGCTCCATGACTGAATGAGCTTGCAATTCTCCATGCTGGCAAGCGCTGAGCATTTTGACTTTTTTCGCAGGCATCGGCACTGAAGGAAGCATGGGATGGCTTGATTCAAAGCGCAAATTTTGCGATGCTCTTCTGATCCTGAGACTTTTGAGCTTTTTGACTTGCGCTTTGAGCTTCCAGCAGAATGTGAGCGTTCAAAGCTGCAGCTCATTGGAAAAAATCGTGAATCATTCATCAAAGCATGTTCAACACTGTGCCTGCATGCCAGCTTGAGATGAACTGAGCTGCATCAGCCTCATGCACAAAAACAAATATCTTGCTTTCATGCAATGGGCAAATGCCAGTTTTTTTTGCAAAAGTCACTGCATCAAGCAACAGCTGACTTGAGCAAATTCTGCAATCGCATTGCTTAAAATCATCTCAGCTTTCAGTGCAGCTTGTGATTCTGCAGCAGCTGATGCATTGCAAAATTCATGTTCAGCCATCTTAGTCAGTCAAATCGCGAATGTCATCAGCCTTGATGCCTGATGCAGCTTGAAATGCGAGCATTGGATTGATGAGCATCGATTGGCTTGATGAAAAAGGCATCAGCTTCTTCCATGCAAGTTCGATGCATTCATCCATGCTTGAAGCCAGCTTCCAGCCACTTGATGCTTGCGCTTCATTCATTTCGCTCAAGAATGCACTCACGTCATTGCAAGCATGCACTCTCGGATGCAATTGCTCAGCCTCAGCGAGAGCCAGCAGTTTGCCATTTTGATCTTTGCTTGCCATCCATGCAGCTGGGGTGCTTGAAGGAAATGCTCATCGCCCATTTGCATTCAATTCAAAATTCGCAAAGGCAGCCAGCTTCAAGTGCCAATGCTCTCTTCAGATGCACGAATCGAGACCATCTGATCGATCTGCGATTGCCATGACGGTCTTGCATGCCAGACTGCCATTGCCTTGCTTACCTTGACCCAGCTTTCATCGCTTCAGAAGCAGGCTTCGGCTTTGCTCGGAGCTTCAAAATCTTGGGCATTGCTCTTTGGCTGCTTGCAAGCTAGAGATGCATCACTGGCTATTGCTTGGAACTTGTCAAATCAAATGGCCAAAGAGGCCATTCGAACCATTCGATTCCAGCATAAAGCGATGCTTTGCGGCAATTTGACTTTCGAAAGCGATCCAGCAATCTTTAACAGGCCCAATGGTCATCCTTTGCATGAGCTGATTGCAATCAGCTGCCAACGGCAGCGGCAACAAGATGGCTGATCCAGCATCAAATTGCTGAACAGCCTTTTGCAGCTGGCAATGCAAGACTTGAGCCGCAGCTGATTGGAAGGTTCGATTTAGCTCAGTTCAGGTCATGTCGATTCCATGCTTGCATCGACAGCCCTTCACATGCCCAATCCATGAAGCATCCTAAAAAAGCCAGGCTGATCATGACGCAGGATGGCAGCCAGCGGCATGCCACGATGGCTTCGGCGCTGCAATGTCAAGGTGCAATTGATCAGCTCGATGATCCAAAGCCCATCAGCCAGCATTCCTGGCAGTCGAAACCAAAAGCAAAGCGCACTCAGATCATTTCGCACGCTTGCTTCGCTGCGCTTTCTTCGCTTTTCAGCTTGCAAATGAGCAGCTTGATCAACATTCAGCGCCATGCCAAGCAACCGCAAAACACTTTTTTCGGGCAAAATTTCTTTGATGCCTGGGATGCCTGGCCATTCAGCAAAGCCATCATGGGCTTGCAACGCGATTCCTTGGATTGCAAGCTTGAGCTTGGCCGCCATTTCAGCTCAGCTCAAGCATGCCAGCGCAAGTGTGATCTCCGCTTCGAAGCAGGATTGCGAAAAGATGCAATGCTTGCGCTTCGTTTCATGATTTGCGAATAGCCATTGGCTTTTTTTCCCTTTGAGCATGCTTTCGCAAAGCAGCTTTTGCAGCGAGCGCAAGGCGGCATGCCATTTTCAAGGAGCATTTTCTTGCATTGCATTGCCAGCAGCAAAATTCCCATCATTGCCCAGCACAGAAAGCGCTGAGACTTCAAGATGCGAGATTTCATAAAGCTGCTGAAAGCTGAGCGATCGTTTGCTCAAACGCAAAGCTTCAAACAGGGCCAGCTTCAGCCTAAATGCTGCTCAGAGCGACAACTTGAAGCGACGAACTGAAGATCAGCGAAAATGAATCATCGCTGCATCCCATCCAGCATCCTGGACATCCATCCGATTCCACCAGGGCCTTCAGCCCTGAGAGCCGTTCAGCGGAGTTCAGTCTTGCTGATTTGAGAGCATGGCTAAGCTCGCGAGCCGCATGAATCGCGCTTCTGCTCTTTGCCTTGCCAAAACATGCCCAAATTCTTGCAAAAGCAGGCCAAACGGCAGCAAAAAGCTTTGGAGCAAGAATAGCCATGGCTTGCAAGAGCGGGCAAAACCTGAGCCAGCTTGTCAAAAGCGAAGCTTCAGAGATCATCCAGAGTCGCAGCATGCTCTGCATGCTTTTGAACTTCAGCGCTTGACTTAATCTTGGTTCAAGCTTTGCTCGCCGACGCTTTGACTCGAACATGCGAACGCATCGCAGGAAGCTCAAGCTTCACTTGCTTTTCAATGCTTGAAAGCCTGCATCCATCGTTCTGCCCAATTGCCAAAGCCAGCATTGCGATGCGCTGATCATTGATGCTTGCGTGAATTTCGCGAAAATTCAGCAGCGAACGCGAGCAGCTCCTTGCCAGATCCATCCAAAGCCCATCGATCCAAGTGCACAATCGAGTTCATCTTTGCCCTGGCTGACTTGATTTCAGCCTTTGCCAATCGCGCGCAATGCCGCTCAAACTTTTGAAGACCAGGAACTTGAAAAGCTTTCAAGCTTTGAACTGATGCAGCCTTTGGCGTGCAGCGATCAAAGGCGATTTTTGCAGCGAACTTGCACGACATGAACGGAATCATCAGCTTCATCATGCAATGGCAGCTTCGCCTTGTCAGTGTTCGCAGCCTATAAAGCATGATTCTCATTACTTTAGTCCAGTCTTTGATGTTCAAGGCTCAGCGCGCTTTGAAGAGCAAGACTTTGCAGCCTGAAGCTGCGCCTTGATGAAAGCGAAAGCAAGCAGCAAATCAAGCAAAAGCAGCATGCAATCCTTGCATTTTGGCTTCAAAAGTGCCTTTTTTAGCTGGCGAAGCGGCTCGGCAAATGGTGATCCTTGATTTAGCATCCAAAATGCAAAGATCCATAAAAATCAGCCAGTATCCATCAGCCATCCAGCTTCCTGGATCTTCAGGTTCGAGAAGATTCAGAGCGAGCTCACTTCATGCAACGCTATCGCTTGCCAGCTTCGCCGCAAAGACTAGCACAGCAAAAAGCCAAAAAGCAAACCAATTTCAATGGCTTGCCAGGCTTATTTTTGATTTTGCATTTGCATGATCCTTCAGCATGAGCGGAAGCCTGTGCGCAGCAGCAAGCTCCATGCAGAATGCTCAATCATCATTCAATGCAGCAAATTGCATCAGAGGATCTGAGTTCAGGCAGCTTCCATGCATGCTAAAGTTCCCGATTCATGAAACTTGCATGCTTGCAAAGCTCAGAGCATCGAAAGCCATTGCATCCTTCATTTTTCGCATCTTGCAGCGCATGAAAGCTTGCAAACCGCAGCTTCGCAGCCAAAGCGGATCGCAGCTCAGCACATGCTCAAGAAGCAATTTCAATTGCAAGAAGCAGGCAGCCTTGGCACATTCAGCTTTCGCTTGATGGCCAGAGGCGGCATGCAGAGCAGAAAGTCCATTCCAGGCTTGCCGAAAAGCATGCAAGCAGTTCCGAAAGCACGAATGCCATCAAGCGCTGCGATCTTGCAAGCAGCAAGCAGAAAAGAGAAGCGAAAGCTGAGAGGCTTCCGATCATGGCTTGAGCAAAAATCGGATTTTGCTTCAAGCAAAAAGCATTTTTGCAATGCTTCAAGCTCAAGGCAAAGCCATGCTAAAGCGGTTCTTCATTTCAGCAAAGCATTGCAGCCTTCGAGTCGACAGGCATTTCAGTCGAGCCCAATTCCAGTTGAAAATGTGACAGCACAGATGCACATGACGCATTCGTTTCAAAAGCCTTGAGCAGAGCCAGCAAGGCGATTCAAGGATTTTCTTAAAACAGCTTGCGCATACAGCATCGCTAAGCTTTCAGCTCCACGAGCATCAGGCTTCAACGAAATTTGACTTCAATGCAGGATGCTTTGCCCTGCGATGCAAAAGCCGAAAAAGCAGCCAAAGCAGCATCCATCAGCCTCCATCAGTGCCAGCATCAGCTTCAGTCAAATGGACCACCCGGGCTTTCGCAAATCTTGAAGCAATGGCAAGCATGCAACGCGTGCAAAGCAGCAGCTGCATCAAGCCTGCTTGCAACAGACGTCATTCAGCAGCTGCAATCAGCCCCAAGCGCAAGCCAGCTGATCAGCATGCGAATGCGCCAGGCGCAAACAGCTTGCCAGCAGCGAAGCGTTGCAGCGCAGCCCTGGTTGAACAGCCGCTTGCGATGCAATGCGTGCTGAAAGGAATCATCAGCCCAAAATTTGCGAGCAGGAAAGCAGCATTTGAATGCCAGCCAGAAAAGCACAAGCAGCAGTCATGCGAGCAAAGCTTAGAAAAATGCCAGCAAAACGCTCAAATGGCCAAAATCAGGCCAAAAGCAGCTGCAAAGCTGCGATTGAGATTCATGGCAGTCAGCGAGCAAAGCCTGCAGCGCATCGTGCTTGCGGTCACCAATTTTCCGGAAGCCCCATCAGCCGAGACATTCCAGCTGAGCTGCAATTCGAAGATGCAAGCCAGATTTCAGAGCTTTTTGGCATGCTGCCTGCGCTGCGCTGCAAATGACGCGAAAACAGCACTGCTTCGCAAGCAGCCCCGCCAGCAAAACAGGCCATTCCGAAATCATCGCTGCCGAGCATGCGCAGCGGCTTGCAATCAGCTTCGCGAGGCGGCGAGTGCCGGCGGCAAAAGCATCCAGAAAGCAGCCTTTGCGCCAGGCCATTTCGATTTGAGCTGCATGCATGCCCATGAGCAGCAAACGTTTGCTTGATCAAATGCCTAGCGCCGAACTTGTCAGCCAAAATCGCCAAGCCCAGCAAATTATCCATCAGCATGGCAATGGTCAAAACAGATTCTGCCATTGAAAAAATCAAAAATGCAAAAAAAAGCATTGTTTTGCAGGCACTTGCGAGCTTGAAAATTCAGCATAGCGAGCTGCAATGCTCTTCATGAAGCCATCAAGCATCTGCATTTCAATGACTGGCATCCAGTCATTGCCAATGCCTGAAGGACACTTTGCTAGCTTTGATGCCTCTTTGCAAGCACTGAAACTTTCGGGCTTTTTGCCTTTAGCGCCATGTTTGACAAGCTTTCCTGGCAACGCGCGTGAGCAAACAAAAGCAATTTTTGCAAGCAATCAAGCCTCAAGCTACAGCAATTCGATTCAGCCAAAAGGCAAAGCATTTGCATGCAAACTTGCTTAAAAGCAAAAGCATTTGCAAGCGATGCGACAGCAGTTGCAGGTTTAAGCTCTGATCATCCAAAGCGGATGATCCATCGAAATCGACTTGAGCCGCCGATGGGCCACGCTGAATCTTTGTTCAAAGCCATGTTGAAGCTTGCAAGCCCATGCCGATTTGCGATCAGCATGATTGCAAAAAGCTGCCAAGAATGCCAGAAGCTTGCGAGCAATCTTGAGCAAGCATGATTCAAAATGCATTCGCAAAGGGAGCTTCGATGCAAGAATTGAAAGTTTTCCGTCAGCATTTGCCATTTGCCAGCATTTTGCACAGCTTTCCATTTTTTGCAATGAATGAATGGATGAGTTTCAACTCAGAGGAGCAAATGCAATGCGCTTCATGTCACTTTCAGAGCCATTCAGCATTTTGAGTTGCAAAGGCAAGATTGGGATTTCTTGAGATCGCCGCATTCGCGCTTCAGTGCTCCATGCAGCATTGGCTGCCAATGGCCATCAGCAGGCAAAAAGCATTTGGCAAAGCATGCGCGGCCAGCATGGCCGGTTTTCGGCCTTGGCGGTCTGAGAGCGCCGCATCAAAGCTTGTCATTTCACAGAATCGAAGCAATGCATCGCACTTGCCCATGGTCGCTTAGCAGAGCTTTGATGGCCATCTTCAGTTCTGCGGTCGCTTCAGATCTGATGCCTCTGAGACAGCCAAAATGGCTTGATGGGCCTTCAAAGTCATTTGGCTTCATGATTTTTCGGGGGCTTTCCCAGAGCTGCAGCCAAAGCGGCAGCAGCATCCATCTTCAAGCTGATCCAGGAGCGGAAGCTTTGAGTTCGGATCATTCGATTTGACAGCGATCGAGCTTTTTGCAGTTTGCAAAAAACTTGGATTTGCAAAAGCCATGGTAAAAGCATCTCTGATTGATCAGGAGTCCATGAAGCGATTGCATTCTTGGGTGCATAGCTTTGCGAAGCATTCGCGATCGCCGAGCTGAAGCAAAGGAGTTTAAAAGCGTTGATCAGCTCAAAGCCCTCATTTTTCAAACTTCAAGCTGATCGATTCAGCATGACATGAAGATCGGCTGCAAAAAAGCCCAAATGCACTTGCAAAATTCGAGGCATCAGTGGCACTGGAATGCTTCCTGCAAGCCATCTTCAAAAGCTTGCAGTTTCTTTTGATGCCAAGCTAAATGCATCATGGCGAGTCAAAGCAGTTGGGCATTTTGAAACTCGCTCAAAATGGCAGATTGAAAGCACGCTTCGCGCCAAGCTTGCAGCACCCTCCAAGCTTTCAAAACCGCATTGCAAGAGAGATCGCCTTGAGCATCGCATGCGTCGCAGCATCGCGATGGCCAATGGACATTTTTTTCATGCAGCGCAAGCCAGAAAATCAATTTCAGCAGCTTTGCAAGCAATTTCAATGCATTGGCAGCTTCATTCAAGCACCTCTGACGCCATTCCATGCAATGCTCAGCTCCTGGATCTTCACCCTTTTTGATGATTTTGCAAATTCAGTTTGAGCTTCTGGCTTCAGCAACTTGCTTTTCAACTTCTGCTGCTTTTCGCCATGCCATGACGCAGCAATGCAAGCCAAATTCAGCAGCTGCCAAAGAGGAGCAATTTGAAGAAGATTGGATGGAGGCGTGGCAAAATGCGCTGGCATGACGGCTTGCAATTGCATGATGCATCAGCCAAGCTTGCAAGTTTTCGATTTAACTTTTCAGAATGCATGATCGATCTTTCGATTTCGATTTTTCTTCCATGAATTCCTTACAGCATGGTTTTGGCTGAAGCCCATCATCAGATGCCGCAAATCTTGCTGCACACTTTGAGCCATCAAGCTTCATGCCAAATGATGGATATTGCTCAATGAAAAGCTTCTGAATCAATCAAGAGCATTCAGATGGCATCAGCTTTGCAAGCAGCTTAGAGCAGATTTCAATTTGCCAAAGCATTGCAACCTTCGACAGTTGCAAAGCACTAACAATCACAAGCGTGTCAAATCATCAATCAGGCATTGAGCATGCCGAATGACATGAAGCATGAAGATGAAGCCTTCCATCAACTTGCACTTGAAGCAGCTTCGGCATTTGCAGCAATCAAGAGCAGGCTGCAAGCGATTCAGAACTGCCAGTTGAGCGATGCGTGACAAGCCACTTGCAAGCCATCATCGAGCCATTCAAAAGCTGTGCTTGCATAGAAGTCGGTTGATTTGGCTCTGGCAACTTCAGCCATAACCCTTTGAATGATTCAACCAAGATCGCTTGAAATCTCGAGATGTGCTTCAGGGCTTCAGTTTGGCTGGCTTTCAGAAGTCTTGTCGCTTTGGCCGTAAGTTTTCTTTGGACTGATCGCCAGCCAATGATTCGAATCGGCCATCTGACAAATTCTCCATCTCAAAGGAGCTCAGCATGGTTCCATTCAGGCAATCTTTCGAGTCACTTGCCAAATGACTTGGATGGAGATGCTTTGCTCATCTTTGCTTGGCCATCCATGTAAAGCTTTCGCAAATTGGCAGTGCAAAATCTCTCAAAGCCGAAGGCCATTTTTTCGCTTTCATTGATCAAATGCAGCGAGTGCTCTCATGGTCTTGATCAGCAATGGCCAAAAGCTTTTCAGCTGATGATTTGCTCATGCATTTTCAGGATCATTTGTTTCAAGACTTGATGCTTTCCTTGCACATCTCCTTCATGCAGCAAAGCACTTCACTGGCAAATTTCAAAGCCCAAATGCAGAATGAATCATCTTTTGATCCCATGCAGGCTCCAGCTTGATGCAATGAGCATGCGAGCTTCAAGCAATGCTTGAGGCTGCAAAGTCTTCTCCAGCATTCAATGCATCAATTCTCTTGCAATTGATTGCAGCTTCCAGCTCAGCTTCTGCGATCTTGAGCTTCAGATGCTTCACTCTTTCTTGGTATTCAGCCGGATCTTGGCTTCGCATTGATCTTGCCAACATGGAAGATGATTCTTGCGCAACGTGCAAGCTGAAGCACAAGCAAAGCGATTGCCAAGATCTGCATGCAAGCATCTTCTTGTTCATGCTCAGCATGTTCTTCTTCTCATCAGCCCTTGAATCTTCATTGAGCATGATCCATTCAGAGTCATGCCAGCTTCATGGCACCAAGAAGCTCGCAAAGATCATGAAGCTTGGCTTCACCCATGAAGCATCTAGCTTTGAGCAAATGCAAGCCCATTTGCAACTTGCAGGGCGCTGGCTGAAGCTGCACTTCGGCTTCAAGAGCTCGGTCAATCCAGGCAAGCGATCAAAGCGTCTCCGTTCAGCCTTCAGCTTGCGGTGTTCCGATCAGCTCGAATTGCTGGCCTTCTTGCTCTTGCATCTTCTGCTTCTTTCGTTGCTTTGAAGACTGCTTCAAAACTTGCTGCTTTCATGCATTTGCTCAGCATGCCATTGCTTGTGCAAGCCATCAATCGAAGTGATCATGACTGTTGATGCTCTTGCAGCTTCTTCAGTTTTGCATGCGCTCTTGGAAGCAGAGCCATCCATGAATGATCTGTCATGCACAAATCAAGCCCCAAGTTCTGAAAGAGCAGTCATTCACTTCATCTTGATGGCATCCAGCATCGCCTTTGGTCCTCAATGAAAGCTTCGCTTGCTTCATCAGCTTGCTTCAATGAAGCTGCACAATCAGCTTGCAATGCTGGCACTTTTCAGCTTCTTAGCACCAAAGCGTAAGGAATTTCAATGGCATCAGCTTGCTGAAGTGGGCAAGCGAAAGTTGCAAGATCTCAGAGCTTCAGCTTGGAGCAAGGCCTGCAGCCAATGCCTCTTGCCAATCAATGATTCCTCCTTTGCCTTCTTGTTGCATGGTCTTCATCAAGGTTTCGATTTTCAGCTGCTGATGACGGTGAGCATACGTTTCTCATCATTGCAATGCATGCAAATCAAATGCAAAACTTCATTGCAACTGGAGCAAGCCAAAAGCACATCATTGGCAGCCTTTTCCAAGGAGTTTGCTCAGAAAGCTGAGCTTGCAGCAAGTGCTTGGCTTGATGATCCTGCGAGCGCAGATGGCATGCATGCAGTCCATGTCATCCATTCGCTCCTTCATCCTGCCCATCCTCTGCCCTCTTTCGTTGAAGAGCTGATGAGTAGCTGGCTTGACTCTTGCTTTGCCATCGCTTGATGCGAATCGCGCTTAAACACAAGCAGTGATCCAAAGCCAATTGCCAAATTCAATGCTTGCACGAGCAATGCATCAGTGATCCAAATGCACTTCAGGTATGCATTGCTGGATCTTCTCAGCAGCCAGCCATCATGCCATCATGCAAGGCATTCAGTTTCATGCGATCATGCGTGCCTCAGCATCATGCCATGGATGCCTTGCGATTGCCATGCAAATTGCCCATGCATGCATCTGAAGTTCATTGGATCTGCTTGCCGCTTGCCACAGCCAGCAAGCTTGCTTGCCAGCTTGCTCTTGGCCAAAAGCTTGATCAAACATGCATTGCCAAAGCTTTGCTTTGAAGCATTGCAGGCTGCTGAGCCTGCAACCAGGATTCCAGCGATGCAAATGCATGAGTCGTCCTGCTTTTGATGCATTGGGCATGCATTTGCCCTGCAAATCAGCTTGTTCCTGACACTTAGTCTCAGCAGCGCCTTCAGCTTCTTGCCTTGCAAATGCTTGATCTTGCTTTCAGCATCATCGTTGAAACCTTGATCCCTTCATGACTCTCAGTAACCATTGCTGCAATGCAAAGCAATGCGCTTGCTTGTGAATGCTTCAATTGCTCATCCAGCAGCTGCAGCAAGCTGACCAGCCTTGAGTCAAGCCATTTCATGAGCTTGCACCAGCTTCAGCCTAAAGCCTGCGTGCTTTTCTGAAAGCTTGCTTGACCTTTGCAATCACTTTGAAGCGCTCCGCTGCAATGCCAGCATCTTGAGCTTGCTTCAAGCTCATGGCAGTCGCATTTGGCCTTCAAAGCAGCTTTCAAATGCGAAGTTTTGCCATCAGTCCCAGATTCAGCCAAGCTAGCTCTGGAAAGCAGCGAATTTGAGAAATTGGCAGCTGCAGCAAGCTTGCAGTTCAGCCTGCGCGCAATGCCATGCTTGCATGTGCAACAAGCAACAGATCTCAAAACCCAAGGCTGCAGCCATCAGCAAAGCCATGCAGCACGCAAAATGCAAGCAGCATTGCATGCTGAAGCCAATGCAATGCGCGAAGCCATGCCAGCAGCTTGCCAAAGCAGCATGGCCAGCTTTGCAGTTGGCCAAATGAAGCTGAGCTGCAGCAAGCTTCAAGCGGCGCCCGATGCAAGCATCGCAATTCTCGGAGCGAAGCCGAGCTGAAGCCTTTGAAGCCCATCAGCCTGCATGCAAAGCCCTCATCATGCATCTGGAGCGCCACGTTCTTCCTTGCCTTGAGAGCGATTCTTCGCGCGCAGCTTCAGCGATGCACTGACGCGCATTCCACATCGCAAGCAGCAAAAGCAGCCAAAACAGCAGCCAGCAATGCCAAATGCATGAAACAGCAGCAAAGCATGACAGGCTGCAAGCAGCGCAAGCGGCTGCAGCGGCATGCAGCGCGAAGCGCCATATGCGCGATCCGAAATGATCGCTGAGCACCGCTGCCTTCATGTTGACTCAGATCCCCAGCCTTCAAGCTGCCTGAGTTCGGAGTTTCTTGAGCATGCATGATTCTGACGCTTTGCGGACCTCGCTTCTCGCGTCATGCATTTGCAGCACTGAAACTTCGCATCCGCCCAAAAAGCGCTTTTGACCAGCAAGCAAAAAGCCAAAACAGCCAGCTTTTGCCACAGCGATTGCAGCTTGCAGCGGCGGCAGCATGCAGCGCAGCAGCGCGCAGCAGCGGCATCCAAAGCTTGGCCATCCTGTCTCAAATCCATCCCTGAGTAGCCTGCCATCAGCTCTTGCCTTTCGGGTTCCAAAGTGCTTGAGAGGTGCGTTTCGCGAGCAGCGCTGCACATGTGCTGCTTTGAACAAGTTGCAGCCAGAAGCAAAACAGCGCAGCAAAAAACAGTCAGCAAGGCAAAAGCAGCCCAAGGCAAAGCAAGAGCTTGCAAGCTTGATGCAAGCCTTGATGAGCGACGCGCTTGCAGCGAGCCACGGCATGCAGGCGGCGCGGCCATGCTCGGCCAAAAGCGTCAGTCATTCAAGGCCAGCCAGCACCCATTCTCGAAGCCAAATGACTTTGAGCTTCACCGCTGAATGCGAAGATCAGCAGCGATGGCGCATCATGCTCGTGCTTCGCAGGCGCTTCGCATGCGAAAGCGCAAAAGCAGCGCAAAGCAGCCAAGCAGGCAAAAAGCAGCGCAGCGCAAAGCCAAAGCGCCAACAGCAGCCAAAAAAGTCAAGCGGCATTTGCGAGATTTTTTGCATGCAAGCGAACGAAGCAGCGGCGCGAGCAGCAGCGGTCAGCGCCAGCAAAATCATCCTCCATCAGAAAGCCCCATCCAGCCCTGTGCCACCGGGGTTTGAGGCTTGAGATGAGATGCGCGCGCCGCGCATCGCGCGAAAGAGCCAAAAACAGCCCAAAAAACAGCCCAAAAGCGGGCCAAAAAAGCCAGCAATGCATTTGCATGAAGAGCGAAGCGGCGGACGGCGGCGGCAAGCGGCAGCGGCGGCGGCGCGGCCGCCAATCCGCATCCATCATCCAAAGCCCCATCCAGCCTGCCATGGGTCGTTCCGGGAGGTTGAGATGCTGCGTTCAGCGCCCGCTTCGCGCATTTCGCGCGCGCGAAAACGCAAAAGCATTTGCAAAAAGCCAAAAACAGCCAAAAGCAGCCCAAAGCGGCATTTTGCAGCAGCATTTTTTGGAAAGCATGCGGCAGCATGCGCAGCGGCGCAGCGACGGCGGCGCGGCAGCAAGCGCGCGCAGCATCCATTATCCCAGCCCCATCCAGCCATGCCAGCCAGCCCGGGGCCGAGTTGCTTGGCGAGAGATGCCGCGCGAGCGTTCGCGCGCGCGCGCCGCGCATGCAAGCGCTCGTCTTTGATCGCCAAAAAAAAGCAGCGCAGCAAAAAAAGCAAAGCAAGCAGCAGTGCGATTTATTTTGAGCGAAGCGGCAGCGGCGAAGCGAGCGGCAGCGGCGGCGGATCCCAGCAATCCCCCCCAGCGGAAGCAGCCCCGCCGTCCCAGTTATCCAGAAAGCCCATCCAGCCCCTGGGCCCGGGGTTCGCGGTGCTTGAGCGCCCGCGCGTTCGCGCCTTCGCGCGCGCGCGCAAAAAACAGCCAAAAAGCCCAAAAGCAGCCCAAAGCGGGCCAAAAGCAGAGCCATTT
>JAIWVJ010000083.1:30000-32966 GCA_024322285.1 Musa beccarii
CAGCGAAAACAGCCCAAAAACAGCCCAAAACGGGCCAAAGCAGGCCATTTTTTTGGCGGCGAGCGAGCGAAGCGGGGCGGCGGCGGCGGCGGCGGCACACCGTCCCTGTTATCGAAAGCCCCATCCAGCCCTGTGCCACCAGGGGTTCGAGTCTTGAGATGGCTGGCGTTCGCGCCGCTTCGCCGCGATGCGCGCGCGCGCGCGAAAACAAGCCCAAAAACAGCCCAAAAGCGGGCCAGCGGGCCAAAAGCAGGCCATTTTGGCTGCGGCGCGCAAGCGGCGAGCGACAAGCGGCGGCGGCAAGCGGCGGCGGGCAGCACCGTCCCTGTTATCGAAAGCCCCATCCAGCCCTGTGCCACCGGGGTTTCGGAGATCTTGAGATGGCTGGCGTTTCGCGCGCCGCTTCGCGCGCGACGCCAAAAACAGCCAAAAGCGCAAAAAAACAGCCAAAACAGCCCAGCGGGCCATTAAAAGCCCAGGCCATTTCGAGTTGAGCGAGCGAGCGAGCGAGCGGCAGCGGCGAAGCGGCGGCAGCACCGTCCCTGTTATCGAAAGCCCCATCCAGCCCCTGTGCCCCACAGCCCTGGAGTTCGAGTCTTGAGATGGCTGAAGTTCGCGCCGCGCCGCTTCGCGCGATCGCGCGCGCGACAGCCCAAAAACAGCCAAAAACAGCCCAAAAGCAGGCCAAAAGCAGGCCATTTTGGCTGGCAAGCGGCGGCGGCGGCGGCGGCGAGCGGCAGCGAAGCGCGGCGGCAAGCCCCATCAGCCCTGTGCCCGTCCCCAGTTATCTTGAAAAGCCCAAAAAAGCCCCCCATCAGCCCTGTGCCACCAGGGGTTCGAGCGCTTGAGATGGCAGCCGCGTTCGCGCGCTCGAGCGCGCGATCGCAGCAGCGCGCAGCAGCAAAAACAGCCAAAAACAGCCAAAAGCGGGCCAAAAGCAGGCCATTTTGGCTGCGGCGGCAGCGAGCGGCGGCGGCGGCAGCGGCGGCGGCAGCACCGTCCCTGTCATCGAAAGCCCCATCAGCCCTGTGCCACCGGGGTTCGAGTCTTGAGATGGGTGACGTTCGCTCCTTCGCCGCGCGCGCAAAACAGCGAAAACAGCCCAAAAACAGCCCAAAAGCGGGCCAAAAGCAGGCCATTTTGGCTTTGCGAGCGGCAGCGACAGCGGCGGCGGCGAAGCGGCGGCGGGCGCACCGTCCCTGTCATCGAAAGCCCCATCCAGCCCTG
Organism: Musa beccarii; assembly: GCA_024322285.1. Classification (NCBI taxonomy): domain Eukaryota; kingdom Viridiplantae; phylum Streptophyta; class Magnoliopsida; order Zingiberales; family Musaceae; genus Musa; species Musa beccarii. The sequence continues at coordinate 31,228 of JAIWVJ010000083.1, forward strand.
TGCCACCGGGGTTCGAGTCTTGAGATGGTGGCGTTCGCTCCGCTTCGCCGCGATCGCGCGCGCGAAAACAGCCCAAAAACAGCCCAAAAGCGGGCCAAAGCAGGCCATTTTTGCTGCTGCGGCGCGGCGGCAGCGGCGGACAGCGAGCGAAGCGGCGGGCCGCACCGTCCCTGTCATCGAAAGCCCCATCAGCCCTGTGCCACCGGGAGTTTCGAGAGTCTTGAGATGGCTGCGTTCGCGCCGCTCGCCGCGCGCGAAAACAGCCCAAAATCGCCCGCGCAAAAGCAGGCCGCGAAAACAGCCCAAAAACAGCGGGCCAAAGCAGGCTTGAAAAGCAGGCCATTTTTGGCAGCGCGGCCAAAAGCGCCCAAAGGCGGCGGCGGCGGCGGCGCAGCGGCAGCGGCGGCGGGCAGCACCGTCCCTGTTATCGAAAGCCCCATCAGCCCTGTGCCACCCGGGAGTTCGAGTCTTGAGATGGCTGCGTTCGCGCCGCTCGCCGCGATCGCCGCAGCACGCGAAAACAGCCCAAAAACAGCCCAAAAGCGGGCCAAAAGCAGGCCATTTTGGCTGCGCTGCGGCAGCGCAAGTCATCAAAGCCCCGGCGGCAGCGGCGGCGCAGCGCGGCGGCAGCACCGTCCCTGTCATCGAAAGCCCCATCCAGCCCTGTGCCACCAGAGTTTCGAGTCTTGAGATGGCTGACGTTTCGCTCCGCTCGCCGCGGTCGCCGCAGCGAAAACAGCCCAAAAACAGCCAAAGCAGCGGGCCAAAAGCAGGCCATTTTGGCTGCTGCGAGCGGCGGCGGCGGCGGCAGCAGCGAAGCGGCGGGCAGCACCGTCCCTGTCATCTGAAAGCCCCATCCAGCCCTGTGCCACCGGGGTTCGAGTCTTGAGATGGTGCGTTTCGCTCCGCTCGCCGCGATCGCCGCGGCACGCGAAAACAGCCCAAAAACAGCCCAAAAGCGGGCCAAAAGCAGGCCATTTTGGCTGCATTTGCGGCGGCGGAAGCGGCGGCGGGCGGCGAAGCGGCGGCGGCGGGCAACACCGTCCATCATCGAAAGCCCCATCCAGCCCTGTGCCACCGGTTCGAGTCTTGAGATGGCTGACGTTCGCGCTCCGCTTCGCGCGCGATCGCGCGCGCGCGAAAACAGCCCAAAAACAGCCCAAAGCGGCCCAAAGCAGGCCATTTTGGCTGCTGCGGCGGCGGCGGCGGCGGACAGCGCAGCGAAGCGGCGAGCGCACCGTCCCTGTCATCGAAAGCCCCATCCAGCCCTGTGCCACCGGGGTTCCAGTCTTGAGATGGTGACGTTCGCGCCTTCGCGCGCGAAAACAGCCAAAAACGCCCAAAAGCGGGCCAAAACAGGCCGCGGCGAAAACAGCCCAAAAACAGCCCAAAGCCCCCAGCCCAGGCCATTTTTGCTGAGCTGCTTCGCCGATGCGGCGAAAACAGCCCAAAAGCGGCAAAGGCAGGCCATTTTTGGGCTTGCGGAGCGGCAGCGGCGGCGGCGGCGGCGGGCAGCACCGTCCCTGTTATCGAAAGCCCCATCCAGCCCTGTGCCACCGGGGTTCAGTCTTGAGATGGCTGGCGTTTCGCGCCGCTTCGCCGCGATCGCGCGACGCACGCGAAAACAAAACAGCAGCCCAAAAGCGGGCCAAAAGCAGGCCATTTTGGCTGCGGCGGCGAGCGGCGACAGCGGCGGACAGCGGCGAAGCGGGCAGCACCGTCCCTGTCATCTTGAGAAA